>JAEQBH010000208.1:0-203020 GCA_016808115.1 Tetrastigma voinierianum | reverse complement strand
ATTTTAATGTCATTTTTTAAACATCGGTTTGTGATTTCACATATAGCTATAGAAATTAGGCATTCACGACCAGTTCGCGGGAATCCTTCCCGCACATTTGTCATTAGGTAGCAATGTGATTTCCGCGCTCGATTATTAACGTCTCACATGGCTGTAAATTCGGCATTCACGATAGATTCGCCAGGGAATCACGCCCACATTTGTCATTCGGTAGCGTGTGATTTCACTCAATTATTACCGTCTCACATATGGCTATAAGAATTCGACATCACGACAAATTCACTTGGGGAATCCTGCCCTATTTGTCATTCATTAGCAATGTGATTTCGCATTTATTCCAATTATTATCGTCTCACATATGGCTACAGAAGTGACATTCGACGAGATTCACTTGAAATCCTGCCTATTTGTCATTCATTAGCAATGTGATTTCGGACTCAATTATTATCGTCTCACATATGGCTATAGAAGTCGACATTCACGACAGATTCACTTGGGGAATCCTGCATTTGTCATTCATTAGCAATGTGATTTCGCATTAGACAAATACGGTTACCTTCATGACGAATTCAGTTGGTGAATCAGTCGTAGCCGGTCATTCAATGATACATTTCAAATCAATTTACTTTATCACGGTATTTAAACATCGTTCAAATACATGCACACATGCATACGTGTAATGGACATTTCGAATAACAATCATTCAAATCAATATATATATGCCATATATATATATACTTATATATATATATATATATATATATTTTACAATTAGCATTCATAACGATCTGTGCATTTTGTCTTCATATCATTTATGTATGACAAACATTTCAAATAACAATCATTCAAATCCAATATATATATGTATATATATATTTCACAATTAGCATTCATAACCGATCATAATCATTTCAATTTCCAATATCACTTTCGTATTATCTTTTCAAAAGATATACTCAATCTATGTACACATTTCATATACTCATTTCACATTATACTCGTTTATATACTCATTCACATATATACTCATTTATATACTCATTCATGTATTCACTCCATTATGCACTCATTCCTATATACATTCATGTGTACTCATTCATATACTCATTTCACGTATACTCGTTTCATTTGTTATCATTTTCTGGTTATATGTGATAATAATAATATATCACTTAACCACATTATGTGTTCATGATATATTGCCTCGCATGTTCACAATCATGTTTCAATTCGTTTTCATTTTCATTTCCCATAATCATTTTCATGTTTCATGAACACATCTTTACATTTTTCATTTTCTACATTTTCCTTGATTCATGCCTATTACATATGGCAATTCATATTCTTGAAGTATAATGTGGAATCATACCTCATTTATATATTCTTATTCCTCTATGTATCTACTTTACTTAGGAAATTGGAATTAATCCAATGGATCATCCAAAACTAAAGTTATAGCATTTTCATGCCAAACTAGTCGATTTACCGGATTACACTAAACGATTCGTATTACTAATTTTCCGGGATCTAACTTCATGTTTGACTCTAGGTCATTGTATTCTTTCATCTGGCCGTTGATAACCTTCATATGCTTGTCTTTCATATTGTTCCACTCTTTGCCACTGTTGAATCTTGCTTCCTCGTGAATAAAAATGTTGTTGAAAGCTTATGATCAAAACACATACTCCAAGATCCATCTTTTTCATGCCAACATGGTGGGAGCGCCACAGCAGATATATCTTGAACCTATTGATAAAGCCCTTTGTCAAGAAGACAATATTGACTGTAACTCCTTTGTGCTCTTGAGCTCTTTGTGAGAGGCAACATTAGGAAAAAATGAGCACAAGTATTGATCTTTGGTGTTCAGATGCCCTAACAGGTGAAGACATGTGTGTGCCTTTCTTTATTACTTTAATAAGATTATATTGGTTCTTGTGAGAATTCTTTTTCACTCGGTTTCTTGACAACCAAAGTCGTAGCATCTCAGGAAACATCTTTCATTTCTAAATCAAAAATTTGTGATAGTGAACTCTTCTCCTCATCTTCTTGGATATGGTTAAGGTCGACTACTTCTTCAACATCAGCTTAGATTTTGGCCAGCCCGGTGATTTATTCTCATCGTCTTCTTGGACATGGTTAGATTCGATCACTTGTTCAACATCTTCTTCCTTGGCTTCATCTTCCTCAATTAAGGCAAACGCTTTTTGGTTAGGACATTCAGAATCAATATGCCCCAAATCTCGTTGCTTAAAATTCTGAATTTTGAGGTAGATGTCTTGGTAGTAGTTAAAGGGAAGGTACTTCCTTTTTAGTTCTTTCTTCATCTTTCCCCAAGTTTGAATCTTCTTTTTACCATCTCTTTCACGTTGTCTCTTCATGTTTTCCACCAAATAGAAGCATTCTTGCACATCTTTGTAGCCACCAACTTCACTTTCACGTTCGAGGGGAATCATAATACTTTCAAAGACATGCTCCACCATATTAAGCCAATCAAAGATTCATCGAGGATCCATCCTTCCATCAGTGCGGAATGTGTAGAATTTTGGATTGCATCTAAAACCTTCATCATAGTTACCATGCCTCTTATAGTAATCTTCATTCAGTAGTAGCAATCATACCTCCCATGATAATCATAGTCTCGATACATGTATACCTTTTTAGCTTTCTTATGTCCCGAGCGTTCAAGTTGACTAGAGTACTAAAGCTCTTCATAAAAATCATATTTTTCCTCCTTGGCTAGTGAGCGACTCAAGCGGGTAATCTAGAGATCTTGTCTCTGGCATCAAGCACAGATTTAGTTTATGATCAGCCATCAATCATGAGCTGCGATACCGCTTTGAGTGCAAGGTTGGGACCGTGATGGATGAGTCTAGAAGTTTAGGTAGAATCCAAAATATGGGTTTGGGGTAGTTTTCTTCAGGTCAAAATAGGTTATGGACGAATTTTGGAATTTTCTAAGTTAAGAAAATTAGAATTTATGGTTTATAAGGGGAAAGAGGGTATTTAGGGGTTTTAGTATTGGTATGGAACAAGATTTGGAAAGTTTTGGAGTTGAGGTTGAAAATTTGGTTATGGAAAGTTTAAAAGAAAGATGAGATGAGTGAGGAAGTAGAGTTTGCACAAGAGTGGTTACTAGGTCTAATGAAGCGATCCACAAGATCGATGATGCGAGTGAGCGCCACAATCAACTATGGACGGGTTGATTGATAAGGCGGACAAAGACTTCGCCACCAAAGGAGTCCACGAGGTATGAGAGCCCACGAACTACGTCCCGAGGAATCCACCCGAGATAAGAGAACAAGAACACTTCTTAAAAGAAATCGAAAACCCATTAAACTTGAAGCGATTTGTCAAAAGACTACATTATGGATGTATATATAGCCTCATACTTTCTAAATCAAAAAAGCAACTTCTACTTTAACTAAGAAAAGAAACTTTCTAAATTACAAAGAAAACCTTCTACTTTAACTAGGAAAAGAAATTTTCTAAATTACAAAAAGCAACTCCTAAAAGAAAACTTTCTAAAATAAACAAAGCAAATCTTCCTAAAATAAATAAAGCAAACTTTCTAAAATAAATAAAGCAAATCTTCGTAAAATAAATAAAGCAAACTTTCTAAATTAATATGACGCTCCATGGGGGTTTTGTCCAAGTAAACCACGTTTTTGCCTTCAAAGGCCAATGAGTCCAAAAGGTTTTCACATGTATTCAATCGTCTTGACCTCCCCAATCAATTCTTCAATAATTAGGACTGAATTTAATGTTTGGTGTGTTTATAGATGCTCTGCATCAAACCCTATAGTTGGGAAAAAAGACTGTCTCAAGTCTTCGCGGTAAGGCCTCAAATCCATAACCTTGAATGTAGGAAAGATATTACTGATCCGCGGACAAATTTAACCTTGTAAGCATTCTTTATGATCTTCTTAATAATCTTGGAAGAACCATCTATTCTTGTGCACAACTTGGAACACCTCTTTTTTTTCATGTGTAATCGAATCCATCCTCCTGGATCAAATACCGGTCGCTGATAACCTTCATATGCTTGTCTTTCATATTGTTCCACTCTTTGCCCTTTGTTGAATCTTGCTTCCTCATGAATAAAAATGTTGTTGAAAGCTTGGCAATCAAAACACATACTCGAATCCATCTTTTCATGCACCAACATAGTGGGAACCACGCCCAGGAACTTTCACTCTCTTGAACAAGCCCTTTGTCGAGAAAATCATCCAAACACAATGTTTTAAACTCTTCATGCTCCTTAGGGCTTTTCATAGAGGCTAGCTTATTAGGAAAAACCAAACTTGGTATGAGGTCTATTTGATGTTGAATACCCCTCATAGGTAAGTGTGGTATTTCTTTAGGCATTACTTCAATAAATTCTATAATTGATTTTGCTTCTTGTGAGAATTCCTTTTCACTTTCGGTTTCTTCAACAATAAAGTGGTACTTGCTCCCGACATCTTTCATTTCTAAATCAAATTTGGCGTTAGTGAACTCTTCTCATCATCTTCTTGGATATGGTTAGATTCGGCTACTTCTTGACATCAACTTAGATTTTGGCGGCGGTGATTTATTCTCATCGTCTTCTTGGACATGGTTAGATTCGATCACTTGTTCAACATCTTCTTCCTTGGCTTCATCTTCCTCAATTAAGACAAACGCTTTTTGGTTAGGACATTCAGAATCAATATGCCCCAACCCTTGGCACTTAAAACACGTCTTTGACTTAGAAGCCAATTCTTGATGCGCTTCACCCTTTACTTGAGTGGGGTAGTTTACATTTACCCACTAGGATTCGAGAATTAGAACCTCGACAAACCATTCATTAGCCACACTCTTAGTTGTAGTAGAGTTTCATACTTTTTTTCCCAACCTTCAAAGCAAGTTTCATCACATCTTAAGAAGACGCTATTATATGGTTGCAAAAATAACTCTATAATACGAGATCTCAAACCTGACAATGCTGGTGGTGGGGTATGCATATTTCCTCGGCCTCTTGCAGTCTCATTTGATAATCAAGTTTACAAACAGCCGAATACTCCCTCCACCTCAAATCGATTTGTAAAATTCGTGAATTTTGAGGTAGATGTCTTGTGTAGTAGTTAAAGGGAAGGTACTTCCTTTTAGTTCTTTCTTCATCTTTCCCAAGTTTGAATCTTCTTTTTACCATCTCTTTCACGTTGTCTCTTCATGTTTTTCCACCAAATAGAAGCATTCTTGCATCTTTAGCAGCCTGGCCTTCACTTTTCACGTTCGGGGAATCATAATGCTGAGACATGCTCCACCATATTAAGCCAATCCAAAAATTCATCGAGGATCCATCCTTCCATCGATTACGGAATGTTAAATTTTGGATTGCATCTAAAAACCCTTCATCATAGTTACCATGCCTCTTATAGTAATCTTCATTAAGTAGTAGCAATCCCTTACCTCCCATGATAATCATAGTCGTACATACATGCACCTTTAGCTTTCTTATGCCCCTAAAGAAAGCGTTCAAGTTGACTAATTTGCAAAAGCTCTTCATAAAAATCATATTTTTCCTCGGCTAGTGAAGGCGACTCAAGCCAGTATCTAGAGATCTTGTCTCTGGCATCAAGCATACTTGGATTTTAGTTTATGATCGACCATCAATCCATGAGCTCTGATACCACTTTGATGCGAGGTTGGGCCAGTGATGGATGATCTAGAAGTTTAGGTAAGAATCAAAATATGGGTTTGGGAGGTATTTGGTTTTCTTGGAGTGAAATAGGTTATGGACAATTTTGGAGATTTTCTAAGTTAAGAAGGTAAATTTATGGTTTGCAAGGGGAAAAGAGGGTGTTTAGGAAGGTTTTAGTAGTATGGAACAAGATTTGGAAAGTTTTGGGTTGAGTTGAAAATTTGGTTATGGAAAGTTTAAAGAAAGATGAGATGGTGAGGAGAGTAGAGGATTTGCACAGAGTGGTTACTTGCCGAGTCCTAATGAAGCGATCCACCTGAGATCGATGATGGAGTAGGCGCCACGATCAACTATGGACGGGTTGATTGATAAGCGGACAAGCCGCCGCAAGAGTCCACCAAGGTATGAGAAGCCACGAACTTCGTCCCCAAGGGAATCCATGCAAGAGATAAGAGAACAGAGAGGAACTCTTAAAAGAAATACAGAAAATATTATTAAACTTGAGCGATTGTCAAAAGACTACATTATGGGTGTATATATAGCCTCTCATACTTTCTAAATCAAAGTAACTACTTTAACTAAGAAAAGAAACTTTCTAAATTACAAAAGAAAACCTTCTACTTTAACTAGGAAAGAAATTTTCTAAATTACAAAAAGCAACTCCTAAAAGAAAACTTTCTAAAATAAACAAAGCAAATCTTCCTAAAATAAATAAAGCAAACTTTCTAAAATAAATAAAGCAAATCTTCGTAAAATAAATAAAGCAAACTTTCTAAAATTAATATAGCGGCTCCATCGGGGTTTGTCAATCGACCACGTTTGCCTTCCAAGGCCCGAATGAGGTCGAAAAGAGTTTTCGCATGTAGTGATACGTCTTGACCTCCCCAATCAATTCTTCAATAATTAGGACTGAATTCCCAATGTTTGGTGTGTTTATAGATGCTCCTGCATCAAACCCCTATAGTTGGGAAAAAAGACTTGTCCTCAAGTCTTCACCATGATAAGGCCTCAAATCCTTAACCTTGAATGTAGGAAAGATATTGCAGTCACCGGACAATTTAACCTTGTAAGCATTCTTTATGATCTTCTTAATAATCTTGGAGGAACCATCTATTCTTATTGCACAACTTGGAACACCTCTCTTTTATCATGTGTAGATCCATCCTCCTGGATCAAATACCGGCCGTTGATAACCCAACCGTATGCTTGTCTTTCATATTGTTCCACTCTTTGCCCTTTGAATCTTGCTTATCATGAATAAAAATGTTGGTAAGCTTGTGATCAAAACACATACTCAAGATCCATCTTTTCATGCACCAACATAGCACGAACCACATATGAACTTTCACTCTCTTGAACAAATGCATCGAAAATCATCAACTTGTGTTTAAACTCTTCATGCTCCTTAGAATACTTCATGGCCTAACATTAGGAAAAACCAAGCACAGTATGAGGTCTATTTGATGTTGAATACCCTACATCAGGTAAGCCGTGTGGTATTTCTTTAGGCATTACTTGATAAATTCTATAATTGATTTTGCTTAACTGTGAGAATTCTTTTTCACTTTCGGTTTCTTGGCAAGCCCAGTCGTCTAGCATCTGAAACATCTTTCATTCTAAATCAAAATTGTATTAGTGAACTCTTCTCTCATCTTCTTGGATATGGTTAGATTAGGCTACTTCTTCAACATCCAGCAGATTTTGTGTGGTGATTTATTCTCATCGTCTTCTTGGACATGGTTAGATTCGATCACTTGTTCAACATATTTTCTTGGCCAACCATCTTCCTCAATTAGACAAGTAGCTTTTTGGTTAGGACATTCGGAATCAATATGCCCCTGACCCTTGGCACTTAAATGCGTCTTTGACTTAGAAGCTTGATTCTTGTTTAAACTTCACCCTTTACTTGAGTGGGGTAGTTTCGTACACTAAGTTCGAAAATTAGAACCCTCGACAAACCGGTCATTAGCCACACTCTTAGTTGTATTAGAGAGTTTCCATACTTTTTTTCTGACCTTCAAACATTTCATCATCTTGAGAAGACTATTATATGGTTCTTGAAAAATAACTCTAGCAATACCGGATCTCGAACCCCGACAATGTAGTGGTGGGCTATGCATATTCCTCGGCCTCTTTTAAGTCTCCTTTGATAATCAAGTTTACAAACTTGGCAAGACCTCCTCCCACCTCCGTCGTTGCTTAAAATTAAGATTTTGAGGTAGATGTCTTAGTAGTAGTTAAAGGGAAGGTACTTCCTTTTTAGTTCTTTCTTCATCTTTCCCCACAGTTTGAATCTTCTTTTTTACCATCTCTTTCGTTGTCTCTTCATGTTTTCCACCAAATAGAAACATTCTTGCACATCTTTGCTTAGCCACCAACTTCACTTTTCACGTTCGAGAAGGAATCATAATACTCAAAGACATGCTCCACCATATTAAGCCAATCCAAAAATTCCATCGGGATCCATCAGCTCCATCGAATTCTGGAATGTTAAATTTTTGGATTGCATCTAAAGCCTTCATCATAGTTATGCCTCTTATAGTAATCTTCACATTCCCAGTAGTAGCAATCCTTACCTCCCATGATAATCATGGTCTCGTACATACATACCTTTAGCTTTTCTTATGCCCCGAAGCGTTCAAGTTGACACAAGAATTGCAAAGCTCTTCATAAAATCATATTTTTCCTCCTTGGCTAGTGAGCGACTCAGAGCCATCTAGGAGATCTTGTCTCTAGCATCAAGCCACACCCCGTTTGGTTATGATCGACCATCAATCCATGAGAATACGATACCACTTTGATACAAGGTTGGGACCGTGATGGATGATCTAGAAGTTTGGAAAGTGATCAAAATATGGGTTTGGGGTAGTTTCTTGAATTCAATAGGTTATGGACGAATTTTACAGATTTTCTAGGATTAAGAAAGGAGTAAATTATGGTTTATAAGGGAAGAGGGTATTTAGGAAGGTTTTAGTAGTATGGAGCATAAGATTTGGAAAGTTTGGAGTTGAGGTTGAAAATTTGGTTATGGAAAGTTTAAAGAAGAGATGAGATGGTGAGAGAGTAGAGTTTTTCAAAATTTGGTTACTTACCCCGGTCCTAATGAAAGCGATCCACACAAGATCGATGATGGAGTGAAGGCGCCACAATCAACTATGGGCCGGGTTGATTGATAAAGCGGGACAAAGACCCGCCACCAAGGGAATCCACCAAGGTATGAGAAGCCAGAACTGTCCCAGGGAATCCTTGAGATAAAAGAACAAAGAGAACTCTTAAAGAAATGAAAATATTAGTAAACTTGAGGCGATTGTCGAAAGACTACATTATGGGTGTATATATGGCCTCCTATACTTTTTTCTAAATCAAAAAAGCAACTTCTACTTTAACTAAGAAAAGAAAACTTTCTAAATTACAAAGAAAACCTTCTGCTTTAACTAGAGAAGGAATTTTCTAAATTACAAAAGCAACTCACAAAGAGAAACTTTCTAAAATAAACAAGCAAATCTTCCTAAAATAAATAAAGCAAACTTTCTAAAATAAATAAACAAATCTTCGTAAAATAAATAAAAACAAGCTTTCTAAAATTAATATGGCGACTCCACGTCGAGGGTTTGTCAGTCGACCACGTTTTTGCAGCTGAGAGCCCAAATGAGGGTCAAAAAGGGTTTTTCACATGTATTCAATGCGTCTTGACCTCCCCAATCAATTCTTCAATTGGGACTGAATTCCCAATGTTTGGTGTGTTTATAGATATCTGCATCAAACCCCTATAGTTGGGAAAAAGACTTTGTCCTCAGGAGTGTCTTTACCTACCACCATGATAAGGCCTCAAATCCATAACGCCAGATATGGATATTGATCCTTAGGACAATTTAACCTTGTAAAGCATTCTTTATGATCTTCTTAATAATCTTGGGAGAGGAACCATCTATTCTTGTGCACAACTTGGGCACTTCTCTTTATCATGTGTATGAATCCATCCTCTGGATCAAATACCAGCCGTTGATAACCTTCATATGCTTGTCTTTCATATTGTTCCTCTTTTGCCCTTTGTTGAATCTTTGCTTCCTCATGAATAAAAATGTTGTTGAAAGCTTGGCAATCAAAACACATACTCCAAGATCCATCTTTTTCATGCACCAACATAGTGGGAACCACATAGGAACTTTCACTCTCTTGAACAAGCCCTTTGTCAAGAAAATCATCAACTTGTGTTTTAAACTCTTTTCATGCTCCTTAGGGCTCTTCATAGAGCTGCTTATTAGGAAAAACCAAACCTGGTATGAGGACCTATTTGATGTTGAATACCCCTCACCTTAGGTAGAAAACCGTGTGGTATTTCTTTAGGCATTACTTCAATAAATTCTATAATTGATTTTGCTTCTTGTGAGAATTCTTTTTCACTTTCGGTTTCTTCAACAACCAAAGTATTATTAAGCATAAAAACATCTTTCATTTCTAAATCAAAATTTGTGGTAGTGAACTCTTCTCTCGTCTTCTTGGATATGGTTGAATTGACTACTTCTTCAACATCCAACAGATTTTGACGACGGTGATTTATTCTCATCGTCTTCTTGGACATAGTTGGGTCGATCCTTGTTCAACATCTTCTTCCTTGGCCTATGTCTTCCTGATTAAGGCAAGCGCTTTTTGGTTAGGACATTCGAATCAATGTGCTGACCCTTGGCACTTAAACGATCTTTGACTTAGAAGCCAATTCTTGTTACCAGCGCTTCACCCTTTACTTGAGTGGGGAGTGATTTTTCGTACTAAGTTCAAGAATTAGAACCCTTAACAAACCCTTCATTAGCCACACTCTTAGTTGTAGTAGAGTTTCCATACTTTTTTCTAGCTCCAACCTTCAAAGCAAGTTTCATCACATCTTGAAGACTATGATATGGTTGCAAAAAAATAACTCTAGCATACGGATCTCAAACCAGCAGACTATGTAGTGGTGGTATGCATATTTCCTCGGCCCCTCTTGCAAGTCTCCTTTGATAATCAAGTTTACAAACTTAGCCGAGATACTCCTCCACACTCAAAATCCTGAATTTGCTTAAAGTGAATTTTGAGGTAGATGTCTTGGTAGTAGTTAAAGGGAAGGTACTTCCTTTTTATTTCTTTCTTCATCTTTTCCCAAGTTTGAATCTTCTTTTACACCCATCTCTTTCACGTTGTCTCTTCATGTTTTCCACCAAATAGAAGCATTCTTGCACATCTTTGTAGCCACCAACTTCACTTTTCACGTTCGGAGGAATCATAATGCTGAGACATGCTCCGCCCATATTCGCCAATCAAAAATTCATCGGGATCCATCCTTCCATCGAATTAAGAATGTTAAATTTTGGATTGCATCAAAGCCTTCATCCTTAGTTACCATGCCTCTTATGGTAATCTTCATTACGGTAGTAGCAATCATACCTCCCCATGATAATCATAGTCTCGTACATACATACCTTTAGCTTTCTTATGCCCCGAGAAACATTCAAGTTGACTAAGTGCCAAAAGCTCTTCTTAAAAATCATATTTTTCCTCCTTGGCTGAAAGTAGAGCTTGACTCAAACCGTATCTAAGAGATCTTGTCTCTATCAAGCACCGTTTAGTTTATGATCAAGCCATCAATCCGCGAAGAACTCGATACCACTTTGGTGCAGAGTTGGGGCCAGTGATGGATGATCCCAGTTTAGGTAAGTCAAAATATGGGTTTGGGGTAGTTTTCTTGGGTCAAATAGGTTATGGACAATTTTGGAGATTTTCTAAGTTAAGAAGGTAAATTTATGGTTTATAAGGGGAAGGGTATTTAGGAAGGTTTTAGTAGTATGGAACAAGATTTGGAAAGTTTTGGGTTGAGTTGAAATTTGGTTATGGAAAGTTTAAAAGAAAAGGAGATGAGATGGTGAGGGAGAGTGAGTTGCACAAGAGTGGTTACTTACCGGTCTAATGAAACGATCCCACAAGATCGATGATGGAATTGAAGCGCCCTGATCAAGTATGAGACGGAGTTGATTGATAAGCGGGACAAAGACACCGCCACGAGAATCCACTTGAGTATGATGCGGGAGCTTCTATAAACACACGAACATTGGGAATTCAGCCCCTAATTATTGAAGAATTGGATTGGGGAGGTCAAGACGCATTGAATACATCGCAGCTCTTTTGGACACTGTTTGGTTTTGGAGGCTTGTGAAATGATGGGCTTGAGACAGCCTTTGATGTGGAGCGCCATATTAATTTTTAGAAAGTTTGCTTTATTTGTTCCCCCACTGCCTTTATTTATTCACAGAAAGTTTAACTATTATTTTAGGAAGATTTGCTTTGTTTTATTTTAGAAAAGTTCAGCGTATTTTATTTTAGAAAGTTTTCTTTTAGGAAGTTGCTTTGTAATTTAGAAAGTTTCTTTCTAGTTAAAGTAGAAGTTGCTTTTGATTTAGAAAGTATGAGGCTATATATACCATAATGTAGTCTTTTGACAGCAATCGGTTCAAGTTTAATAATATTTTTCAGATTTCTCTTTTAAGAGTTCTCTCTTGTTCTCTTATCTCTTTGGGTGGATTCCGGCAGGGACCGAGTTCGTGGCTTCTCATGCCTGGAAATGTGAATGCTTCGCTGGTGAAGAAGTCTCTTTGATAAACTTATCAATCAACGAATCCATAAGATTGTTAACCTTCTCCACCATCATCTATCTTGTATTGGATCGTTTTCTTTGACAATAACACTCTCTTTGGCTACAAACTCCCACTTTCCATCACCATCTCATCTTTCTAAGCTTTCCATAATCATATTTTCAACACTCAGCTTAAACTTCAAATCTTTGACCAATACTAAAACCTTCTAAAACACTTTTCCTTATATACCATAAATTCACCTTTACCAGCAGAAAATCTCAAGAATCGTCATATGTTACGGCAAAAACTACCCGAGCCCCTTTTATGACCACGACACTACTTTCTAGATCATCCATCGCAATTTACGTAGTGATCAACTCAGGAATGCAATGGGCGCAAGCTAAGTATTCTTGGATTCAGGAGACGAGAGTCTAATCTCATGGTTCAGAGTGGTTTTCTCAATCCCCATTCGCAGCATTCTTGATCTTGAATTTATGGTTCAAGCGTCTACAAAAGCGAGATGGCTATCCAATGATGATCCCTGGCGACAAAGAAGACCTTCATGGAAGGTGAAGGTGATGAAAGTTTTAGCGAGAGAGGCGTGCGCTAGCCAAGTTCGAGATTGCCGAAACGCGAAGGCTAAAGACAAGCATTCAGAGAATATGATTATGGAGGAAGATATGAAGATCGATACAGCGATGATGATTACTATGAAGCGTAATAATGATGAAGTTCGATTCAATCAAAGTTTGATATTCAGGCGAAGGAAGAATGCATGCGCGTGACTTCTTGGATTATTATCTAGTCGACGTGTCTTTGAATATTATGATCCCCAGAAGCAAAAGGTGGGATTGGTGGCTATCAAGATGCAAGAATGCTTCTTTTTGGTGGGAGGAAAATTTAAAGAGGCGTGTCAGAGAGATGAGAAGGTGAAACTTGGGAAAAGATGAAGAAAGAAGCCCCAGACAGGGTATCTTCCCTTCCACTATCGCCAAGATATCTTCCTCAAAATTCGAATTTGAAAGCGTGAATCATTTGTGGAGGAGTATTAATTTGAGTTTGAAAATTTGATGATCAAAGGAGACTTGCGAGGCGAGGAGGCGGAGTCCATGGCATTACCTTCTTGGTTTGAGGTTCGAAATTTCAGCGTTCAATTGCGACCATATAATACTCTTCAAGATGTGATAAAGCTTGCCTTAAAAGTTGAGCTCTAAACAAGTATGGGGTTTTACTACAAATCGGATAAGAAGGATTTATCAAGGTCGACCCCGAGGGGTCCTAGTAGTGCTAAAACCACCCTTAAACCACTATCAAGTAAAGGTGAAGTGCACAAGCCACGACAGGAGGTTCCACCTCTCTAAGTCAAGGCGGAGTGCTTTTTTAAAATGCCACGGATTTGGGCATATAGCTTGAATGTCCTAGCAAACCAGTGGTTGCCCTAGTTGAAGAATCATGGTGAGGGAAGAAGGCGTCGAAGAGGTAATTGAATCTGACCATGAAGATAAGGATAAGGCTTACTATGCCCGGAGCCATGGGACTTCCTTAGTTGTTCAAGGAGTCTTAAGATAGGGGCAGGTTGCTAGTGAGGGAGGGTGGTTTGCGGTCCAATGTCTTTCGCTGAAGTGCACATCTGAGACGGGGTTTGTTTGGTTATTATTGATAGTGGGAGCTTCGAGAATTGTGTTTCCTTGGAGATGGTGCAAAGCTTGATTTGAAGATGGATCCACATCAAGGAAACCCTATAAACTTAGGCGGCTTCAAGAGGGTAGTGATATCGGGGTAAGCATAGGTGCCTTGTCTCTTTTACAATTGGAAAGCACTACGGGACGAGGTATGGTGTGATGTTGTTCCGATGGATGTTTGTCACTTGCTACTTGGGAGGCCATGGCAATATGATAGGAAGGTGTTTATATGATGGCTTCAAGAACATACATTCGCAAGGATGGCCACAAAATTGTCTTATACCCAGTTGAAACCGGCAATTGCTCCGACCTCGAGCATTGAGCAAGGTTCTTTGTTGTCAAAATCCGAGTTGGAGAAAATCGGTCTGAAGTTCGGATGTGATGGCCTTGGTTGCTATTGAAGAAACAGAAAGTGAAGGAGATCCCAAAGAAGTAGAGCAGTCTGCGGAATTTGTTGATGTAGTACACGAGGAGATTCCACATGGGTTGCCCACATGAAATATTCAACATCCAGATAGACCTCGTACCGAGATTACATTTTTTGCCCAAATAAGCGAAGCCTATAGGATGAGTCACAAGAACATGAAGGAGCTTACAAGACAAGTTGATGAGTTGCTCAACAAAGGGCTTATTCGAGAGAGTAAGAGCCCTTGTGCGGTTCACGCCTGCTAGTGTAAAGAAGGATGGGATCTTGGAGGGATGTGTGTGTTGATAGTAGGACCCGGTCCCGACAAGATTGCACTGTGAATATCGATTTCCCATTCCAAGGAGCTTCGATGATTTCTTTGGATCAACTTTATGAATGCGTCCATCTTTAGAAGATTGATTTGAGAGTGGATACCATCAAATTCGTATGAGGAAGGAGATGAATGGAAGACGGCCTTTAAAACTTCAGGATGGACTACATGAGTAGATGGTGATGCCATTTGGACTATCTAATGCCCCTAGCACTTTTATGAGGTTTATGAATCATATCCTTAAGCCATGAATTGGAAATTTTGTGGTGGTATACTTTGATGATATTTTTATCTATAAAAAAAATTCGATGGAGTACTTGGAGCATTTGAGGCAATTGTTCTCTATTCTAAGGGAGCAACGATTATTTGTCAACTTGAAGAAGTGCTGACTTCTATGCAGAAACGAATCATATTTCTTGGTTATGTGGTTACTAAGATAGATTGAGATGGGCCAGGGAGGCTTAAGATAGAGGGCGATTACGAATTGTGACTCCTAGGCTCGATCCATGATGTGAGAGAGTTTTCATGGGCTAGTCTTTTTTTATAGGAGATTTGATAGTGGATTTGGCTACATATTGGCTCCTGTAACCTAGTGCTTAGAAGAAGTTTCGAGTTGATTAAGAAGAAAATGCTTGAAGCCCCATGTTTGGTTTGCACGATTCAACAAAGTCTTGATAGAGTGTGATGCATCTCAAGAGAGTTGGGATTGGGGTGCTGTCCTTGAGTCAAGGAAGGGAAGACCCATAAGCTTTCTTTAGTGAGAAGTTAAATGAAACAAAAGGAAGTACTCCACCTATGACAGAGTTTTATACTATCTATAGAGCTTTATTTCATTGGAGTCAATACTTGCTTTACAAGCCATTTTATTAGCTTTTCTCGGATCATGAAGCACTAAAATTCATCAACCACCGGCCTGAAGTTGAATCGAAGACATGCGACATGGTGGAATTCTTACAGCGTACAACCTGATCAATAAGCGGGTGTTCATAACGTTGATGCGGATGCCTTGAGTAGGAGACAGCCTTACAAAAGTGACTTCCATGCAAGTCAGTAGTTGGATTCGATGTGTTGAAAGAACTATCACGAGGAGGATCTTGATTTTGGTGGGAAATATGGAAGGTATCTTGGCCAAACCAAAGCCTTTGAAAGTTTTGTAAGGATGGACGGTTTTCTCTTTAAGGAAACACTCTAGCCATCTAGTCTTGTTCCTTGAGATTGAGTATTCTAGATAGGTTGCATGGTGGGCAGACATTAGAGGAGGACACTTTGGTGAAGCAAAAACCTTAGCTCTAGTGAAGGCAAACTTCTTTTGGCCTAAGCTAGAAAGACATTGCTAGATTTGTCAAGAAGTGTGTTGTGTGCATGATGGCTAAAACTCATGGAAACAATGCGGAGTCATACACCATTGCCAATTCCAAATATGCCATGGGAAGAGGTAAGCTTGGATTTTGTTTTGGGATTACCTAGAACACAAGAAACAGGAATTCGGTCCCGGTGGTCGTTGTGAGGTTTTCAAAGATGGCTCAAACTGCCACCATGAAGTCCCAATGATGCTTCGCATGTTGCCGACTTGTACTTCAAAGGAAGATTGTGCGTCTACATGGTATTCCCAAGACTATGAGACCAGATCGAGACTCTAAGTTTCTTAGATCACTTTTGGAGAACTAATGGAGAAAAGCGGGACTTCTTTCTTGTTTAGTACCTCTTATCACCCTCAATGATGGTTAAACGAAGTTACTAATAGAAACACGGGAAATTTGCTAAGAGGCTATGTGGGAAAGAAACGTGAAACAATGGGATTTGATTCTACCCCAAATTGAGTTTGCCTACAATAGGTCCATGCATAGAACTGTTGGGAAAAGCCCATTTGAGGTAGTCTATGGACTGTACCGATTGGACCCATGGAATTAGCACCCCATCCGACTATTCAACAATTTAGTGGAGATGCTGAAGTTAGAGCCAAAGAGATCAAGAAGTTGCATGAAGAGTTAGGCAGAAGGTGAAGAAGAATGCCAAATATGTGGAACAAGCAAATAGGCGTATGATATGTTGAGTTGAGGTTGGCCGAATTGGTTTGGAGTACATCTTCGCGAGGATAGGTTTCCACCCCGAGGAAAGTTTGGAAACTCAAGCCAAGGTAGATGGCCCTTTGAATTATAGAGAAAATTGGAGAGAGATACTTACAAGTTGCGGTTGCAGACGAATATGAAATTTCTCCGATGTTCAATGTTAAGGACTTGAGGGCTTATCACGGTGAAGACTTGAGGGGCAAGTCTTTTCCAGTGGGGATTGATCACGAGGCTTATAAACACAGAACATTGGGATTCGACCCTAATTTATTGAAGAATGGATTAGGAGGTCAAGGCGCGTGAATACATGCAAACTCCTTTTGGACCTCATTTGGGCCTTGGAAGGCAAAAACGTGGTCGGACAGATGAACCACGATGTGGAGGCGCCATATTAATTTTAGAAAGTTTGCTTTATTTATTTTCTAGATTTGCTTTGTTATTTTAGAAAGTTGCTTTATTTATTTTAGGAAGATTTGCTTTGTTTATTTTAGAAAGTTTCTTGTATTTATTTTAGAAAGTTTCTTTTAGGAGTTGCTTTGTAATTTAGAAGTTTCTTTTCTGATTAAAATGGTTGCTTTTGATTTAGAAGTATGAGGCTATATCACCCACATAATGTAGTCTTTTGACATCAGGTTCAGTTTAATAATATTTTCAGATTTCTCTTTTTAAGAGTTCTCTCTTGTTCTCTTATCTCTTGGGTGGATTCCCTTGGGGACGAGTTCGTGGCTTCTCATACCTAGGTGGATTCCTTGGTGGCGAAGTCTTTGTCCGGCTTATCAATCAACCCGTCCATAGTTGATTGTGGCGCCTTCACTCCATCATCTATCTTGTGTGGATCGTTTCATTAACCCGGTAAGTAACCACTCTTGTGCAAACTCTACTTTCCATCACCATCTCATCTTTTCTCCTAAACTTTCCCATAATCATATTTTCAACCTCAACCCAAAACTTTCCAAATCTTGTTTCCATACTACCAAAACCTTCTAAAACCCACCCTTTTCCTTATATACACCGCCAATTCACCTTTCACTTAACTTAGAAATCTCGAGTCGTCCATAACCTATTTTGGCCCAAAAACTACCCCAAACCCATATTTTGGTGACTTACCTAAACTTCTAGATCATCCATCACGGTCCCAACTTTGCATCAAGGTATGAGAAGCCGAACTCGATCTGAGGAATCCACGAGATAAGAGAACAAGAGAACTCTTAAAGAAATACAAAATATTATTAAACTTGAAGCCGATTGTCAAAAGACTACATTATGAGTGTATCATATAATCATACTTTCTAAATCAAAAAAGCAACTTCTACTTTAACTAAGAAAGAAACTTTCCCCAAAATTACAAAAGCCTTCTACTTTAACTAGGAAAAGAAATTTCTAAATTACAAAAAAGCAACTCCTAAAAGAAACTTTCTAAAATAAACAAAGCAAATCTTCCTAAAATAAATAAAGCAAACTTTCTAAAATAAATAAACAAATCTTAATAAAATAAATAAAGCAAACTTTCTAAAATTAATATGTGACTCCACATCGGGGTTTGTCAGTCGGCCACGTTTTTTGCCTTCCAAGGCCCAAATGAGGTCCAAAAAAGGAGTTTTCACATGTATTCAATGCGTCTTGACCTCCCCAATCCAATTCTTCAATAATTAGGACTGAATTCCCAATGTTTGGTGTGTTTATAGATGCTCCTGCATCAAAAACCCTAGAGAAACAAAGGGATTTCCATACATAAATTCATTCTAGGGTTAGGTTTCCCACAACCCACAAACATATATCTAGACAAGAAATCCATACAAAACCATATAGATCCATACCAAAATCCAAGTTCCATACCTTGTTGGCTTGATCTTGGCTCCTCCATCTTGTTCCTCTTCCTCTTCTCTTCTCCTCCTCCTTCACGATTTTTTCTCCTCCTCAAATAGGGCAACTTTGGTCTTTTAAAACCCATGTTTGCTAAGGCCATGTTTGGCCTCAAATAAAACCATTTTTGGGTTAACTTTCTTTTATTTGCTTTTTTAAGCCCATAACTCCTTCTATTTATAATTAAATTTTCCTTTATTTCGTTTTGGCCTCAAATCTTCTTAATCCATGTCCTTTTGTTTACTTTTGGACAAGAATTACAATTTTGTCCTTAAGTTTTGTAACTTTAGGGTCTCTCGTTTCGTGGTTCGCATTTAACTCACGAAACAATCAAATTATACTTACCAAAATACCTAAACAAGTCAAAACTACTAGGGTATATTTGTGAGTGTCAGCCATCCTCGGGTCCTTTTCACCGCGTTGGGAGGATGACCTATAGTCATTTCCTGAACCGGATCTTCATTTAACGATCAAAGCGGACCTAATAATTTTCCTTTTGAAATATGGCATTTTATTAGCCTTAAATGTTCGAGACGTGAAAATCTAGCCCTAAAATCCCCACCCTCTGATTAACTAATAGATGTCAGCTAATGAATCTCAGTGGATGCGATGAAGTATCCATTGAACCTAAAAGCTTGCCAAATACAGGTTAATCAAGGTACATTTAAGAGATTTAAACCTAGAACGAGAGATAGGAACATAAATGCCAATAACTGCTTACGTTAAAAACAAGAGAAACAACATTTTACCTCAAAACCGTTGCCCAGTAGCCCTCCTCTTCAAGGATGGAGGGGGTTTAGCCAACCATCCCTTGAGTTGTCATCCTCAAGGGTGTTTGGAATTGGAAAAATGCAAGAAAGGAAAGAAAATGAAAGAAAAGAGCGGCGGGGAAAACTTCACGATGCTACGTATTTCCATAAAAGTCCACCAAAAAATTGATCCCCTCTCTGAGGGTTTGAGCTTATATAAAGCTCGTAGAAGAAAAATACAAAATACCCTCGAATTCCACACTTATACATGAAGGAGCAAAAATGGGGAAAGGGAGTCAAAAAGCGAGGAAACATGAGCAGTCTTTGAAATGGCAATTTTGCTTTCGCCTTGTGGTGCGAAATTCTGCCCATTCTCTTCTTTCTGCTTATGCTCCTTCTTTCCTTAGATTTTGATGCGCAATGAGTTCGGCTAAATTTCTTCATGCTTGGGCAGGCTCGACAATCTTGGCATTAATAACACGAAACTGCCAAAAATTAGCCACAAAATTCGATCAGTAGAATAACGGGACCTTAATGTAGTCGGGTTAAATTGGGTTGATTAATTACACAAAAAACACTTCCGAGAGCCTACAATAAATAGGGCTCAAAATGGCACTTTTTAAGCACTAATCATGCTGTAGCCATCATTGGCGATGCGAGGAAGGCTGTCGCCATGAAAACCTCCTTGGGTTCTCTATCTGCGCTTGAGTTTGGCTCACGATTATTAATGACGGGGTTTTAGGGTCGCGACGAGGGTTTGGGCGGCGGTGTTTTGGTGTCTCTTCCACCGTCTGATCTTTGCCGTCGTGGGTTGGTTTGTGTCACGACATGACTTTTATATCGCGATAGGCGGCACGGGTGGACTAAAGTGCGTCGCGGCCCCGAATTCCCACTGCTGCGGCACGACGGGTTGGCTCGATGGTGTCGTAGCGGTAGGAGTCACGGCTTGGCGGTGTAGGCCGAGCGGCTCAATTCGCACGATAGGGTAGTCTTTGTCTTGTGGCTGCTTTACCTTTAGTGTCTGGCCCGAGTGCATTCACAGGTGTTCTTGCTTTGTTTACTTAGCCTTGTTTAAAAATAAATAAATAAATAAAATACAAGTGACCCTCGGGAGTGGGGCGTTACAACTTAGTATCAGAGCTTAGGTATACGAATACCTAGGACTCGAAGGGGCACGGGTTTAGATCATGCATTCAATGTGCATTTGATGAATTGACATGTGTGTGTGATATCATTATGAATTATTAATGAAACATTTACACGATAGGTGTGTATGGAACACTAGGGGTTAGAAAAAAAAACATGACCTTAGGGGTTCGGAAAACAAGGTAGAACATTAAATATATATATATATATATATATATATATATATATATATATATATATATATATATATATATATATATATATATGGGAAATTGAATTGAATTGTATTAGTGGTTGGCAGTTAGCACCACTAAGGAAAAAGGGATGAAATGGGTTAGTTCATGATGACTAAGTCTATTAGTGGTTGGCATGTGCACTACTAGTTAGATTGGGATAGAAATTTGATAGATTTTTCGGCATTTGACATGTGTAGATGGCAAACCGAGGACGAGGATGTAGAAGACGTCCACGGGGCGATAGTCGACCACCGCCCATTTTTTATCAGTAGGCCTTTATGGAGGCCTTGAGTGATGCATTTACCATTTTTGCACAGGCTAGTGCAGTTAGGGTTAGGGAGGTCCAAGTAACCTCCAGAGGTTTAAGATGCATCATTCTCCGACATTCACAGGGGGAGGGGATCCAATGGTGGCAGACCATTGGTTCCGGCAGATCAAGAAGATATTGGAGGCCATGAAGATACTCAGGGTACAACCCAAGATTAGGCCAGGCGCATTCAATTTAGAGGGTAAGTCCTAAGTATGGTGGGACTGGGTTAAGACCTCTAGGGACTTAGAGGTAATGACTTGAGTAGAGTTCCATGAGCTCTTCATGGGCAAGTAATTTTCAGCAACGACTAGACATGCAAAGGCCCAGGAGTTCTAAATTTTGAAACGAGGGGCTATAACGGTGAAGAGTATGGCTAAGTTCACAGAGTTAGCCCGTTTTGTTGATGACTATGTGGCCACAGATATGGCCAAGGTGAGAAAGTTTGAGAATGGGTTGATGTTGTCCATTCGGGGACAAATCGTAGGACTCCTCCTACATGACATGAACTCTATGGTCAAGACGGCTATGACCATATAGAGAGAGATAGAGGATGTGCAGAGTATCTGAGCTGCGGGTACTAGTGAGAAGAGGGAGGACCAACCTTCTTCTAGTTTGAGAAAGAGGCAAAGAACCTGGCTGCTCAGGGTGTTTTCGGGGGCGAGGTCGCGGCCATCGAGGCGAGGTCAAGCCAAGGCTTCCGGTCAGGCCCAGAACATGTGACGTAACATTTTGCCATCGCAGAACATATGAGGCGGGATTGCCCCTAGAGGCAAGAATCCCAGGGTTTCGGGACAGTGCAGTCCTTGTCATCCGTGAGACAAGCGCGGACACAATTTTTTCCCCCTCACCCCAATGCGGGTTAGAAGAACTGGAAGTACCGGGTCGAGGGGTGTTGCACGGGTGCGCTTAGTTACGGGCATGCCAAAGAGTACATGATGTGGGCACAGACGGAGGATATGCCTACGAATTTGGGACATGTCGGGGACCTAGAGGGGTGTGTCTACGCCATCATACACCTTTTGGTGAGCTAGCGGATCGAAGGTATACAAGGTATGTTTATGTTATCTCGCTTATAGGTCAGGGCATTATTTGATTCAGGTGCTTTGCATTTATTAATCGTTGCATCATGTGTGCGATAGTTGGGCTTGGAGGTTGAGATCTTAGAGGAGTCATTGTATATGAGTTCTCCCACTAAGGTTGAGGTGAGTGTAGAATTGTGATATGTCGGGTTTCGAGTTAGAGATCTTTGATATTCTACTGTTTGTGGACACAGGTCATGGGCGTGTCGAGTTCACGTCGTCGCCCAGGATGGACTAGTTGACATCTTTGAGTCGTCGCGATTGTGAGCGTAAGGAGAGTTCACTTTACACATTGGGCGGTACTCGCCATTACGTTCGAGAGACGAAGCACGGTGTTTTCCGTCTGTGTATGACTCCAAATGGCAAGGGTAGTTGATGGGTTGGCTAGCAAGCCTTACCCTGGAGGGCAAGGTGAGACAAGAATTGGATCTACCTTAAGTAGTGTGCGAGTACGAGGATGTCTTTCCAGATGAACTACCGGGATTACCTCTATCGAGGGATGTAAACTTCTGTATTGAGTTACACCTTGGCACGTCGCCCATCTCTATGACTCCACATAGGATGGCACAGGTGAGTTGCGGGAACTCGAGTCCGGATACGGGAAGCTATTCGGCAAGGGGTTTCGTTAGGCCAGAGCACACCTCGCCGCGGGGACTTTCCGGGTTTTTGTTGCAAATAAGAAAGACAAAACCCTTCAACCGTGCAATGAAGCTACGAAACTGATTTGAACAAGGTTCACGATCAGAATCGGTATCCCCTTGCGAGAAGTTGATCACTTGTTTGATCAACCTTTAATAGGGCGCGAGTCTACTCGAGGAATGAATCTTACGCCTTTGAATACCATCAGTTGAGAGTTAAGGTGGATGATATCCCTAAGACAGTGTTCAGGACGCGGTATGGGCACTTTGAGTTCACGGTGATGTCCTTCAGATGACGAATGCACCAGCAGCATTCATGGATCTCATGCATAGGGTATTCCAACCCTATTTAGACTAGTTCGTTGTGGTCACTGTAGACGAAATTTTGATCTACTCCCAGTTTGAGGAGGAGCATGAGGATCATTTGAGGGTCGTCCTACATCTTTTGAGGGACCATCAGTTGTACGCCAAATTCAGTAAGTGCAAGTTTTGGCTTACTAAGGTGAGATTCTTAGGGCACGTAGTGTCAGCTTCAGGCGTGTCAGTGGACCCTAAGAAGGTTGAGGCTGTGATGGGTTGGGAGAGGCCTAAGTCATTCTTCGAGATACGCAGTTTCTTGGAATTGGCAAGGTATTATAGGAGGTTCATCGAGGATTTCTCGGAGCCCCAGCACTTTTATGTGAGATGGCTGGAAGGACGTCGAGTTAGAGTCACGTGGCAATGTGAGAGAAGGCATTCAAGAGTTGAAGAGGAGGCTTACTTCGACTCCTACTCGATAGTCCGGAGAGGGGCGGAGGTACACGGTGTATTGTGATGCCTCGAGAGGCTAGGCTGGGATGCGTTTGATGCAGTCAAGAGAGGAGTGAGCTTATGGTTTCCCCCCTTAGTTGAAGAATCATGAGCAGAATTACCACACACACAACATGGAGTTGGCGGCCATAGTCTTCGCCTTGAAGATTTGGTGCCACTACCTCTACGACGAGTAGTTTAAAGTGTATTCAGATCACAAAAGTCTGAAATACATCTTCACGTAGCGGGACCTTAACATGGGGCAACGAAGGTGGATGGAGTTCTTAGAAGACTATGACTTCACTTTGCATTACCATCAGTATTAAAAGGAAATATGGTGGGCGACCTTGCACGTGGCAAAGTCACGAGGAGTATTGGCCGGGTATAGCTTCTGGGAGTTACAAATGCTCGAGGCGTGGGCCGGTTCGGGATCTGATACAGCAATGACTCAGGAAATACAGTAGAGTCGACTACATCGTCCCTCTTGATCGGAGCGATTGGAGTGCAAGGGACAAAATGCTGAGATGGTGTCCACGTAGGGACCGGTCTGATGATACGGTGACGAGGAATGAACTATCACACAAATGCTAGTCTTTGGTATAGGGGACGGGTAGTTGATTCTTGCCACGAAAATTATTTTATGCCTTGCTTGTTTATTATAGGTTTTGAGCACTTTTATGTATTAATCAAATTTGAAATTAACACAGTTTGGCACATTAAGGTCTTAGCTTCATACATCACATTTGTAGCATTTGCCGATTTCACAAGCTATTAATGCCAAGTTAGTTAAGTCGCTCTAGCCACCGAAGAAGTCAAGTTGAATTCGAGTGCATTTAAACCCGGAAAGAGGAAGGTAGAAAGAACGAGAAGAAGAGAGGCCTGCGAAATCGTAGAGCGACGAAAATTTTGCGGTGTTGAAAATTTTGCGGTGTTTTCAAAATTTAGCGGTGTTGCTAAATTTGCGATGTGTAGATTTTCGACCTAAGTTTGTTCCCACTTTTTGACTTTTGACCCATTTGTACACATTTATTGTTTCCTAGAGTACTCTTAATGTAATAATTAGGCGAGTTCATATATTTTGTAATTTTTGCATGCATTTGAGACGTTATATAAGCTCTGTTTATGTATAATCGTGACATCTTCTTCATTAATAAAGTTTTTGGGTGGGAAGCTTTCACCTCTTCCCACTATTTTTCATTTTCTCTCCTTTTCTCTCACTTTCTCACTAACCAAACAACCTCTGAGGATGACAACTCAGAGTATGAGTGGCTAGAATCTTTTTCTCCTTAACGCAGGTATTCATTGTTATTTTTGTGTTTCCTTATAACTTTGGGTTTTAAATCCCTTAGGTTCGCATGAAACCTCAGTATTTCATAATCTTTTAGGGTTCAGTGGATGCTTATTACTAGATCCACTGAGATTCATTAGTTATCATCTATTAGTCATTGGAAGGTGAGTGAAGGAGATTTGTTTTCCACTATACGAAACCACTGATGCTCAATGAGTGCCATTTCCAAAGGATAGGTTTTTTGGGTCAATTTTTATAGCTAAATGAAGAACCGGTTCGGGAGATGACTATAGGTCATCCTCCTATATGAGAAAAAGACAGAAAACCCTCATTTGCCCTAAGAGCCCAAGCCCAGTGTCCTGACACTTCAAGGAATTCTCTTTTACATTTTAATTTATTTTATTTTCAGTTTTAAACCATTCTGATCACTATTTTTATCCCGAGCCAATCCCAAAACAAATTCACCATTTTGAACCTCCTTTTGTAAGTCATTTGTCTTGAAAACCCATCCTTTGTGTTCGACCCTAGAGCCATTGTACTGCAATAGCAATGCTACGACAGTAGGAGGAATTAGATATAAATTTTGTTGATTTCGGACACCCTGGGTACCCTGAAATCAAATGGCGTGGATTCTTAGGGATGGTGCCTTAATGCAAATGATGAACTATTGAACACTTATGATCCTCATCACAAGTTCTGGTGGATTTTCTTTTATCACTCTTTTTAGTATTTTACAGTCAGTTTTTTTTTTTTAGTTTCAGTTCATTAAAATTAAAAAAAAAAAAAAAAACCAAAACCTTTAGGTAGGACTGTTCTTTGTTGTTTAGTGTTTGCCACATTTTCCAAACACGAGGTGCGGGGTTATAGTGGGTTAGAAGCTGGAGAAGAGGCAGA
Source organism: Tetrastigma voinierianum (assembly GCA_016808115.1). Lineage (NCBI taxonomy): Eukaryota > Viridiplantae > Streptophyta > Magnoliopsida > Vitales > Vitaceae > Tetrastigma > Tetrastigma voinierianum. The sequence goes on along the minus strand of JAEQBH010000208.1, from coordinate 177,273 downwards.
TTGGTGAGAATCGGTATTTTCCCGCGGGAACCCGAGGTTGTGAGTGGGCTTAAATTGTGTGATCGAATGGAACCCACACATGAAGAAGCGACATAGTCGATATCAAAATTAAGGAAAGAAACCCTAATGCATAGGTCCATGAGGGATTACAGACACCCTCTATGGGTGAGTGCACCCTTATGCACTATGCCTCCAACTAATTCACCATATGGCATACTTACAACCCTAGTTGGGGGAACCACCCAAATTTCTTATGGAAACCAATACCTCCACAGTATGCACCTCTTGTTCCTCTATATTATGCTTCAACTCCTTAGCCACCACAACCACCGATTAACCTCTTGATTGGGCAAGCAATGCGAACTTGAGCAAATTGGTGGGTACTTTTATGGGAGCGAAGCGGTGAATGTCGGACCCAGTGAGAGAAATTGACACATTGGAGCTGCAAAAATTGACCACAGTGGAGAGCACTTTGAACAAGAAAATTGAGAAAACCTGCTTGATCGATGTTGATAAAAATTTGACAACCTGGTGTACTCCATTTCAGGAACACCAATCAGCCAAAATGTTCACCAAGAGGAAAGAAGAATCCATTGGAAGAGTGCACGATTGACACCACGGTGGAGGGAGCATTATGCATATGACGGGAATGAAGCAATCTCCTGTGGCTAAGGAGGCGGTGGAAAGGAGTAGTGGAAGAGCCCCAAAGCTATTCTTAACAAATTTCTGAAATTGGATCCTAGTGCCTTTGCCCAGCCCCAACATTTGCAGTCTTGCGCATCCTACCTACACCTATAGCACATTAGGCACGAAACACCTCTTGCTAAGACCATCCATCTACTTTGCGCATGCGATACTTTAGGAAGTTAGTGGCCTCTGTTCAAACTTTCGCCACTACATCACACAGAGACATTGTGACTCTCATATTGCATGTAGCACGAGTGGATGGGCGTCTTTGAAACCATCTTGGTTGATTTGGAGCACTTGGACCTCGTGACTCCTGGCTCCACCGGTTCAAAAGCCTCAAAGGCTTGAAAGCGGATTTAGGGGTTCAGTCTTCCCACTTTTGTTTTGATTTTTTAAATTTTATTTTATTTTGATTTATTTAATTTTTCTTTTTAGATTTTGTCTAATTTCAATTTAATCCTTGTTTTTTTAGCTTATTTTTCATTTTACTGCATTTTTTTTTATTTTTCCTAGCTTATTTTTGCAGGTTTGTGTTTAATTTACGTAGGGAGGTCGAGCAGGCCAGAGAAAATTTCACAAGGGATTCGCGAAATTCGCAAGACCAAAATTTCGAAAGATCTGCAAAATTCGCGGGGATCACTATAGCAAAAAAATGTAGTAGAGGCCATGATTTGCTCGTGGAGTTGGCGAAAATTGCTTCAGCTGAGAGATCAGATCAGGCCCTTCATCAAGCACAAGGTGCTGAGGACTTTTTATGGCATGATTCCTGCCAGGAACCAGTTTGGCCCCCTCTTATTCCTTACTATGGAGATGCATTATCATATGTAGTTATTCTTCTAATAATGCTCGTGTGGCGGGGTTGTGGTGATGGTATTTAGATGGTCAGCCCAGGAGAATTGCGAACTCTGCGATCTTTGTTGCTCTCGAATAGTTATTGCCAGCTATGGCCTTATTATTTTCAGAGGATTTTATCTAAATGGACACCCATATGCAGGGAATTCACGTGAACTCGGCTTACGGAACAATTTAGACCCAGGCCAGGTGGTCGCGGCACTATACGATTTAGTTTCCCTCAAGCTATCGGGGAGACATGCATTTATCGTATGGTTGGCCATTCGGGATAGATTGGTTGTGCAAGACAAACTTCGGGTGGGGCATGATCGGCGCTCTATATCTTGTGTTTTTAACAGGACTAATGTTGAAGGCAGGAATCACTTGTTTTTAATTTGCCAATTCCTTTCTTGGTATTTGGTTGAGAATTTTGAGTTATGTGGGAATTACAGAACTCCACGGAATTGGGAGAATGAGTTCTTATGGGTAGTACTGCAAAAATCCTTTTGTTCTATCACTAAGAGGATTGCATGGGGTGCTACCATTTATCACTTGTGGAGACAGCGGAATAGTAGAATTTATGAGAATATCTATTCTCCAGCTGATGCTATTTTCCATCTCATTTGTAATGATGTCAGGCTGAGAATCTCAAGTTTCCAGAAGGTGGTGGATAATCCGTGAAACGGAGGCTATGTGTGAGAGATGGTCCTTCCCTTGACAGCTGTGGTGTTTCATGTGGTTGATTGATGGTTTCGTTCTTGGATTTAGGTCCTTATCTTTTTTTTTGGATAATTAGAATTTGTATTGCAAGGGCAAAGCCCAAACAAACACTCGAAGCATTATCTGAAGCCAAAGGCTACGGAGAAAACTAAAAACAAACAACACCTCCCTAAAATTAGGAAGAGGCGACGGCCGTCCTGAGAACCTGCCGGAAATGGTCCACAACATCGCAGAACTTGACAGCCCACAAAACAACCAAACCCCACAAACAGGGCATTCAAGCATACCTATCAGAGATAACACAAGCCCATTGGGTCCTTATACGTGTTGGAGCACAGGGTGTCTTAGCCGGGTTGAAATTTGGGCTTTGGGAGTGTGTTGACTACACAGGATGTGGGTGGGTGTCTGTTTTTTTGTTTTGCTGTCCTTGGTTGTTGTTGGTTGTTTGGGGGCATTGCCTTCGGTTAGGAGGTTCTGTCCGTTACGTAATTTTGGGCCTTGGGCTCGTGTATTCTTTAGTTGTGGGGAACTTTGCCTTTGGAAATAAATGTACTTATCCAAAAAAAAAAAAAAAACTTGTTTTATATATTTATATATATTCTAAAAAAATATTTCAAAAAAAAAAAATCAATCTATGTCTTTAAAAAAAAAAAAAAAAAAAGGTTTATTCTGTCTTTAAAAAAAATAATTAAAAAAAAAAATAAATTTTAACGTTTTGAAAAAAAATTTGTCTTTAGAAAAAAAAAAAAAGGATTTAGCGGTGCGCGGGACTCTGAATATTTACGTGTATTCTTTGGTTGTGGGGCTTTGCCTTTTGGAAATAAATGCTTACTTATCAAAAAAAAAAAAAAAAGTTAAAAAAAAAAAACTTTTGTTTTATATATTTATATATATTAAAAAAATATTTCAAAAAAAAAAAAATCAATCTATGTCTTTAAAAAAAAAAAAGTTTATTTAGTCTTTAAAAAAAATAATTAAAAAAAATAAATTTTCTGCGTTTTTGAAAAAAAAAATTTGTCTTTAGAAAAAAAAAAAGGGATTTCGCAGTGCGCAGGACTACAAAATTTCGCAGACCCTTGCACTCCCATTTTGTTTTGTCCATAACTTTTTCATCCGAGGGTGATCTTGGTACCGTTGAAAAGCTTAGAGAGTGTAGAATCTAAATATATCTAGAAAGAACACTTTTGAAATTATCATGAAGGTGTAATTTTCAAAATGCTCCAACTGGTCACTTTGTTCCTCTCTTTTCTTATTCCAACTTGTTCATTTGAAACCCAAATGGAGTGAATAAGGTTTCTGTGGAAAGCTTACAAAGTCTCCTATCCAACAACGGGTACATTTCATTATGGAGGTATCACTTCCTCCCTTAAATTTCCATTCCATAACCACATTGAGGACTGTATTTAGCGAATTTGGTTGGGGAGAGTTAGGAAGAGTGTTGTTTATAATTTTTGAGCAAGTCTTTTTTTTTAGTTGAATGAAGCTAGTTAGTTAGTTTTTTTTTACAATATAATTCAAGTTTTCAGTTTCTAGTTCATGAATTTTGTTCCATTACTGTTGATGTTAGATTGGTTCTATGCCTAATTGAGTTGATGACCAGTTGAATTCCTATTGTTTTCAACCTTTTTCTTCCACTTTGAGCTAACCACACACTGTGCACATTAGGTTTCAATGATAAGCTGAAAAACTGCCTAGCTGATTAGTACCCAAAAAGTGCTATTTTGAGCCCTATATCAGATAGGTTTTGAGTGCTTTTTGCGTACTAATCATGTCAATTATACCAATTGAAGTGTTCAGGTGTTCTTAGTATCACTTATGTCGTTTAGAGGTTATTTTGGTTGTTTTGGGTTTTGCGTACTTTGAGGAGTTCAATGTCGAGGACATATGCTAAACCATGAAGATTGAACTTGCGTCGTCGATGCATCAAGCATCACAAAATCAAAGAAAGAATGAAGGCAAAGTGATAAAAGTTGGTGCGATATTAGGCGGTAAGTATTTATGCGGTGGAGATCGGCAATTCGAAATTTCGCTATGATTCTTGAAAATTTACGGCGGGATTGCGGCATTCGTAATCATAAGCGAAAATTTAGCAATCCTAAGCGTAATAATTCGCTAGACCTAAAATTTAGCTAACCCTTTGTTCTAGAGAAAAAAAATGCGATTTAAGCTATCACTAAAAATTTCGCTAAGCTAATGAAATTTATTTAACAACTAAATTGCCGTTGACTGGCGAAATTCGATTTATTTTTCTCTCATAGCAATTTAGATTCTGCGAGGTACCATTGCTAGCGAATTGGCACAATCCTAAGCGAGGTATGCGCGCTCTTATCATCCCTTTGTATTACTTCCTTGTCCCTTATTTTAGCCAAAATGTTAGGCTTTATTGTAGTTTCACATAATGGGTGGCCTAGATAAACCTCCTTAGTTTTTGTAACCCGAAGCAAGCAACTTGGAAGGAATCTTTTGGCACAATTTTATTTTATGTAAATATCTCCTGCAGCTTAGTTAGGGTTTTGCTTTTCTCTCTTCTCTCTCCTCTTTCTCTCATTTTCTAGGCTACCAAACAACCCTCTTGAGGATGACAACTCGAGATGCTTAGCTTTAAACCTCTTTTCTTTGAAGAGGAGGTAGCTAGCTTGGTTGTGGGCGATTCTGGGTTGTCCTCATGTGTTGGATACTCTGGTCTTTGTATTTATAGCTCCCCTCTTCTCAAACTAGGGTTTAATATCATTTAATGTCATTAATTTGTGATACTTACCATGCTTTAGGATCGGTGTATACTTATTGCTAGATGCCTTTGTAGTTTTTAGATGGTCTTTACGAGCCTTTGAAATGATGATTGAATGTTAGGGTTTTAAGCCCGAAGAGTTTGTGATGCATGTTACTGTGTTGACTCAAATAGAATTGATTCTAGGGTTAGGTTGCTAGTTAAACAAGATCCAGGTTATGGCTTGGGTATGGGTGGCTTGTCATAATCTGAGGGGATAAAACAGAGGACACTTATTTGCCTATGTTATCAAGTTAGTGAGCCTAAATCTTCAAAGTTACCTTTTCACACATCACTTCCGATCTTCTGATTTGTCGGTTTTCAAACTACTCCTGCTTGTTTTGAAACAAATCCAAAATCCAAATAGAAAGCCTTACCTTTTCGCACTTATGCAAATCATTCCTAGGATGAAAACCCATCCTACGATGGTGTTTAGACCCTAGGCAGCTATCTCTTTGCGGTAGCTTGACTACGACGATGGGAGACTTAGGATATAAATTTTGTTGATTAAAGCTCAACCTGCGTGTACGAGATCATATGGCGATGTTGCGGGGATGGTGCGAACTTCGTTTGATGAGTTGGGGGTAAGTACTTGTGATCAACATCACACAAGTGAAGGTAACCTTTTTAACTCTTTTTGTAGTGATTGCGATAAGCGCAAGTTTCATCACTTTACGTAACTTCCATTTGTGCATTTATCCTCTGAGTTAGTTTTATTTTTGGCTAATCTTAACCTTTTTGCAAGTTTGTTGGTGCTCTTTGTTGTCTACGAGGTATTATGGTGTTTATGTTCCGTGGGATAGAGACACATCGGGACCAACTAGAGAATCGATTACACAAATTGACCAAAGCGGTGTCGGTATACACACGGATGCCATGGATCCACTGCACGAGCAATGAGTCGCGAGGGCCCCGATGAATCCAGCTATAGAACCATGAGGATCATCCACCCTCCTAGGGTTAGTGCCCCTCTGCATCCTTACCTCTGGCGAGAGATGTGCGGTGAGGCCTTACTTAGTGCCCACTACTCCCATGTCATGGTATGGAAAATGAAAATCCATACCTCATATTAAGGATTTTGAGGGAAGTATGCCTTACCTTTAAGGGAAGGAATGATGGACATGGTTCTAGCTTGGGTGAAAGCATTTCAGCGATCTAAGGACAAGGCTAAGATTTGGCTAAACTCAACCCGAAACTGGGAACCATTAGGGTGGGGTGAGGCTGCAGGCGGAATTCTGAAGAAGTTCTTGGTGCTCATAAGACCAACAATTTGAAGAGACAAATTTACACTTTTGCATTTCGAGATGGTGAGGGTTTGCCATCAGATGGTGGGAGAGATTTATGGAGACCATCGATTGCATGCCCACATCATGGGTTTTGATACATGGATCTTTGGTAAACCACTTCTATGGTGAAGTATTATCTCTGCCATGAAAGCTTGATTATTACTGGAAACCATGTGTGGGGGAGATTTTCTGAGCAAGCACCCTGATGAAGCCATGGATTTCTTGAATTATGTGGCTGAAACTTCTAAGGGTTGGGATGAACCAAACCCTAGGGAAATGGAAACAATGAGGCCCTCAGCCAACCCTAGGGGAGGGATTTATACCTTGCCAGGAGGACATGAAATGAAGCTAAATTTCAGCCTTAGCTAGAGGAAGTAGAGAGGAGCTTGAGAGGAAAAGGCTCCATGAAGTGCGAGCGTGGCGAAAATCTGCCTGAAGCCGATCCACACCCAATTTCCAATCCTCTGTACATCCAGTGAAACGGTGTCCTATGGCCCCTCAGAAGGATTTGATGTCGGAATGTGCAAATCTTGTGGGATAATACAAACCACCATGACCAAATGCACATATGGTAATACCTACAATTCCAATTGGAGGAATCACCCTAACCTTTCTTGGAAGCCCACTCCCCCTGCTTATGTACCACCAGGTGCCAAACCACAGTTTGGTTCCCAATTTCAACCACAACCACCACAACGTATCATCTCACGTAAGGGCGAGCCATTTAAATTTGAGTAAGGTGGTAGAAGCTTTGTGGGAAAGGCAAAAGGAATTAATCATATATTGCACTGAGTTAAATCTCTTGTAGAAAGTACCTTAGAACAAGAATAGATGGGCTAGAGCAACTTTGAACGAGGAAAATTGATAACCTCTGATATTCCGCTAACCAAGATTAACAAGGATTCTTTGGAGATCTGTGAAAGTTCCCTTCGAACAATGCAAACCAGAAAAGGGAATCCATAGGGTAGGGATCATCCAACAGGTCGAGGGAATGGATGAGGTAGAGAACATAATCACCACGAAGAGTGGAAGAGTTTGATCCAGCCCATGCTGGCTGTTGAAGAAACCGAGGGCGAGGGGTGGGTGGGCATATTACGGGGGGTGTGTGTGCTCTCATTTCACGGGGACCTTGGGTGAGCATCCCAGTGTGAAGGCTTATCACCAGAAGTCAAGTCGAGTCAACTGCCTCTTTGGATAGCCAGTAGCAAAGTGAAAATTTTGAGATCTGATGGGAGGGATGTGACCAGCTCCTCACCGATGCATTGGTGCCCGTAATCAAGCAAAGCCTGTCAAATCAGATCAGTTTCCTGGGAAAATTGATCAATAATAAATAAATATAGAATAAATCATTACCAATTTTAGATACGTGTGAACCTCTTCACAGTGATTACAATGATACAAGTGACAGTGTGGGCAACCTCTTTATAACATCACACTATCATTGGTAGATAGATCGATAAAAATCCCAAAGGGGATAGTTGAGGATGTCTTAGTGAAAATAAGACAGGATTCTACTACCCGATTGGATTTTCATAGTGCTTGACTCTTGAGCGATTGCAAAATGGGCAATCATGTGCCAATCATCTTGGGAAGACATTTCTGTACGGCCCGATCGATCATCAATTCTTAGAGATGGAGTCATGAACTTACCTTTGGTAACATGACCTTTGGAGTTAGACATATTCCATCGAACAACAAACACAAGCTAACCCAGCAAATGAAAATCAAATTTAAATGAAAATTTGGTATTTGAATGGTCAAATTATCACGGGAAGCTTAGTGTCCAGGAATTGCAAGGAATAGTCAACCAAGGGTGAAGAGAGATTGCAGTCTGCCATCAACACCTTTGCAAGGTGGCCAAGTCGGAATCCGCCAGTGAGGACGAGTCAACAATTAGGCACCCGACACACCATGGAGTCGGCCTAGACTCTTGTAGGGTTGGGAGATCATTCTCCTTGATACTCCTTGAGTAAATTTTGAAGTGTTTGATTTGGTGTTCTCACAAACAAATTAGTTCAATAAATGTTGGTTTTTATTTTAATTTAGTCGATTTCAATAATTTTAGTTATTTTAAGAAAGTTTCCCTAAATTAGCAGTTTTCCCTTTTTAGTAACTTTGTCTATATATTATAGTACTTTGTATTAAATTTTTAATTATAGTATCATATAATAAATTTTATTATATTAATTTTTATTTAATATATTACTAATATTTAATCTAATTTTTTTTTTTAGTTACGAGAAGGAGATGGCGAGCCCCAGGAAATTAAATATAATAGCCGAAAAAATGGTGGAATTGGATAACCGGAATTTGCCTCATTAGTCCTATAAAGATGGGAGGGTTAGTCATTGATCTTTCATATTCCCTCCCCATAGCGAGCTTCTGAGCCAGAGCCCACTCCAGCGCCTGTGGCCAGTTGGTCACGCGACGGAGCCACGTCACGTGCCCACGGGCCGTGCCCCGAGCCCCTGCTTGCACCATAGCCACCTCCGACCACATCGTAGCTCCGGTCGGCGAGTGCTGTCGATCATTCCTTGCTGCAGTCGGCCAGCCAGCTGGCCGAGCCCCTCAGCGTGCTCACCTTGTCGGATTCAGTAGCCTTACATGACGGTTGTGCCGAGGCCACTGTTTGTATTACAGAGCTGGTGTGATATCTTAGTAGAGCTGAGTTAATCAGTGTTCTATTTTAGTGACTCAGTTGTCGGCGGTAAGCCTCGGAATGGGTTATCGCGGTGCCTTGGTTACATTTCATCGCGAGCCCTCTTCCAATGTTTTATTAGGATTCCAGTTATGGTTCGTACTAGGGGTGGAGTCCAGCCGGCGTGGTGGTCGGTGTTCACAGGCGAGAGGCCCAATTTCCGATCCGGGCTCGGTACGTCGCCGGTCCCCGTGATACGAAGCCTTAGGGGTTTCGACGATGTCAGAACGGATGGGACCCCGGGCGTCACTGTACCATAGCGAGGCCCCAGGAGGGCCCAGCCTGTGAGCCAGCATCAGGCCGGGTGAGTCGTCTCATCCAGACCTCAGCCATCTCCGACTTACGTTAGGCTGCGAGGGGCGACATCATCGCCTCGGTTGTCGCTTCCCGGGATCGGTATCGTTGTTAAGTAGGGCACGATTAAGAGATCGCCTTCTAAATTCGAGGATTTTTCATCGAGTCATTCTATGGCGTCCGTGGTGATCCGAGTTCGAGGTTCTGGATTGAGTTGGGGACTGTTTATAGATACCATGGGCCAGAATAGTATTAATCTTGGGATAACAGTTTTGTATCGCTCGATGACATGTCTCGGGGAAGCGGTGGTGCGCGGCTTGGACCTCTCATGAATGATGTGCGGGTTCCTAGGCGAATCATTTGATGACTTGGGCGCATCGCGACAGTGTGGGAGGGGATGTGGAGCAGTTTGCGTAGTGGAGATAGATTGCGCCTCGCGGACATCGTGGGCGTTTCTCACCGGGAGGCGATGTAGCCTCGGATCTTCGATTGACCCCCATTGAGGACCGGCTTGTTCCGTGCGGCAGCATTATGTACAACGAAGGGGAGCCATCTTGGGGTTCTTTCACAGGATCTCGGAGGATCTTGGTTTGATCCTACGAGTACGGTGATGGCCTCCTTGATGCGACCTTCGAGAGAAGGTGCATCGGAAGGGGCACAGTTCGGCCAGGGTCTTCAGCTGGCGATGCGAGACTACTGCGCGGGGTTCTCGAGCATTTGGGATTCCGGGAGGAGCCGAGTTGAGAGGGAAGGATCAGTGCCCTCTGAAGATCTGTCATTGGAGCGAGTGATGACCATGCATCTTTGCTCCCACTCCGGCGACGAGGACCGAGGAGAGTCTCTGCAGGATCGGAGGTGGCGAGGACTCCCACGGTGATATGCATGCCCTTGAGCCGGGTCTGAGGAGAGTCAGAGCTGCGTCTTGTCCCCTCCATCTCCTCCTCCACATTCTACATCCAGAGGTACAGCAGTGATCTCTTCGAAGCCCGTCTTTCTGCACACAGGTCCTTTGGAGTATGTTCACGCCCGACTCGAGAGATAGTGGGTGATGGATACTGTTGCTCATTAGCGGCTACTTTCAGCGGCCGGGATTACGAGTTGACTGGTGTGCTCCATCGCTGCGGCCAGTTATGACTCACAGGTCTTTCTCGTGTTCGGATCGAGAGGAGGGCACAGACGTCCGCATCATTGGATGTGTTGTTGGTGCAGCGGCGGCGATTCTGAGACCCACCACCACCACGGTGCATGAGGTGGTTAAGGTTTCTTTATGATTTTGTATAGTTACGGCTTTATCAATTTGCTAATTTGATTAGGATTCATGTATTAGCCATAGTAGGCGGTGATATTTTTGTATGTTTAGCTTTGGTATGCATGTACTAGCCATTTTATGGCTATATCCAGCTAATCGGTATATATATACACTTTTGCATATACTTTTGTGCCTCCATCTTATGTAATCGTTTTTGTCTTCAATTGAACAATTGAATTGCTTCAATTGGACAATTGAATTGCCTTTAAATGGAAAATTAAACCACATTTGTCACGCTTATGTTAAAGCAAATTCCATGTTTGATATAATTTTGGTGGGTTGAAGTTCCGGCATGCTTAGCAGACATTTCTCCTTAAGCTAATTCACTGCACTTTTACGGATTGTTTCAGCAGAAATTTTTGTGAATTGGTTTACCTCCTTTCATTTGCATAGTCGGCTTTGGGGCATGTTGGCAGCCATGATGGGTTTGTGTTACCCACATTTGAGAAGACCCGATGTAGTGCTGAGGAAAGAAAGCGAAAGAAAAGAAAAGAAAGAAGAAAAAGAAAAATAAAGTTGTGAAGCCTTTTGGCAAACCGACGGTCCTTGGGGTGTATAGGCGAAAGCCTTTGACAGATGCCCTAATAATTGGTTGGGAGTCATCGATTTAGTGTTCGTTACATGGGTGAATAGGTGAGAGTTTAGCGATTTGTAGGTGCTGATTTTCGAGTCATTCGGTCAGGGGTGAAGCTTGTAGAGTTTGTAGTCGTTGATCCTTTTGGCTTGATGCCCCTAAACCTTAATTGGTTGGGGAGTCATCGGTGGACCCCGTTACACGGACTTTAGTGAAGTCGAATTTTAAGCATTACGCCTCGAATATGAGTTGAATAAAGAAAAAAGAAAAGCGTAACTATCCTTATCTAGGTTGTTCAATAGCTTAAGGCCATGCCAGTGCTAGGTTGGGGGGAGGGGACAATTTTACAATTTATTGGCTCGATCTGGTTACATAAAGAACCATTAGACTTTGGTGGAAATTCCAGTTGAGAATCATGGAACTGATATTGACTGAAGGTGATTGTTCTTGTATGGTTTGGCTCTTTCATGGCGGTTTCACACTTGTGTCGATTTTTCGATTTAAAGATCTTAATTTATATGTACATAAACCTTTTGGAATCATAAACTTTTTTGCAGAATCCTTTGCATTGCATCTCACTTTTTGTTTTTGCATTGTAAGGGACTAGCAACGTTTCGGTTGGGGTGTGATTAGTACCCCAGTCTTTATTTTGACTATATCGAATGGGTTTGAGTGCTTTGCGCTAATCATGCCAAATTATACCAATTGAAGTGTTGGTGTTCTTAGTATCGCATATGCGTTTAGAGGTTATTTTTGGTTGTTTTGGTTTTTTTTTTTGCGTACTTTGAGAGTTCAATGTCGAGACATATGCTAAACCATGAAGATTGAACCCCATTCATCGGCCATCAAACATACCAAAGTAAAGAAAGAATCGAGCAAAGTGATAAGGGTGGTGCGATATTGGACGATGGAAGCCGTCACCGGTGGAAGTGGCAATTCCAGGGAATTTAACATGATTCGCGAAAATTTATTTGGGATTAAGGAAAGAACCATAATCTATAAGCGAAAATTTACGCAATCCTAAGCGAATTATGAAATTCGCTAGACACAAAAATTTCGGTAACCCATTCTGACGAAAAATTACGGATTTAGCTATCACTGAAATTTAAATAGCTAGCGAAATTTAGCTAGTAACAAAATTGCCAGTGCCTAGCGAAATTCTTTGTTTTCGCTATCTCTGTGTTTACACCTGTAGACCACCCCGCTAACTATCATTACCATTTACTAGCGAAATTGGCACAATCACTAGCAATTATACTTATATCATGTACCTTAATTAATGCAAGCGAGCTTCATTTTGGTGTATTACTTCCCCGTCCCTTATTTTAGCCAAAATGTTAGGCTTTTATTGTAGTTTCACATAATGGAACCTATATAAACCCCTTAGTTTTTGTAACCGAAGCAAGAAGCAACTGGAAGGAATACTTTTAGCCTGATTTTATTTTATGTAAATATCTCCCGCAGCTCAGTTAGGGTTTTGCTTTTCTCTCTTCTCTCTCCTCTTTCTCTCATTTTCTAGGCTACCAAACAACCCTCTTGAGGATGACAACTCAAGAGATGCTTGGCTAAGCCTCTTTTCTTTGAAGAGGAAGGTAAACTAGCTTAGTTGTGGGCGATTCTGAGGTTGTCGCATGTGTTGAATGCTCACAGTCTTTGTATTTATGGCTCCATCTTCTCAAACTAGGGTTGAATATCATTTAATGTCATTAATTTGGCCAATACTTACCATGCTTTAGGATACGGGTGTATACTTATTGCTAGATGCTTGTGGTTTTTAGATGGTCTTCTGAGCCACGAAATGATGTTGAATGTTAGGGTTTAAAGCGAAGAGGAAATTTGATAGATGCATGTTACACAATTTGACTCAAATAATTGATTCTGGGGTTGGGTTCTTTGTAGTTAAACAAAGAATCAGGGTTATGGCTTGGACTATGGAGTGCTTGTGTAATGCGAGGATAAAACCCAGGGACACTTGTTTTGCCACATGTTGTGAGTTAGTGACCTAAATCTTCAAAGTTACCTTTCACACATCACTTTCGGTCTTTCTGATTGTCGGTTTCAAACTACTCACCTTGTTTTTTGGAAACAAATCGAAATCAAGCCGAAAACCCATACCTTTTCACACTTATGCAAATCATTCTAGGATGAAGCCATCCCCGTGTTAAATGCTGAACCATTATCTTTGCGGTAGCTTGACTACGGCGGAGTGGGAGAACAGGATATCAAATTTTGTTGATTAAACTCAAACCTCGTGGCCGCGAATCACTATCCTAAACCAGCAAAGTGACCTTGTACTTGATCCTCCTTTTAATAGGTAGGACCCCTTGAAAGAACCCAGTGAGTCTTTAAAAAAAAAAAAAAGGAAAGGATAGAAAAATAAAAGAAAAGAAAATTTGTGGCTTGCCTTAAGAGCAGGGGGCACGGTCCAAGGGTGGTATATGGCGAAAGTCTTTAAAGCAGAGTGCCTAAAGCCAAGCGGTTGGAGACCCTTGGGTATGTTTGTTACATGGGTGAATAAGTAGCTTACAACAAGTTGTAGGTGTTAGTTCAGAACTTATTGGAAGTCAGGGGTGAAACCTGAAGAGTTAGTAGTTGAAAAATCCTTATGACTTGTTGCCCTATGCCTTAAGCGGTTGGGGAGTCATCGGTGAATCCACTAGTTATATGGTTTATACGTGGGGTCGATCCTGCGACATTGCACCCACAAAGTAAAAGAGTTGTGAAATAAAAATTGGGTCTGATCTCTACCTTTAGTTTAGGTTGGGTAAGCCACTGGGTTTTGAAATGAGCTTAGGTTGGGGAGGAGAGTGCGATTTAGCAAACTATTGTTGAAATGCGATCAAACTAACACTTAGGTTTTGGTGGAGACCGGGTTGATCCTGCAGAAGGAAACCCCTTTGATACTTGATTCTGCATGGCATTCACTCTCTCGAGATGGATTTATTGGGCGAGTTTTGGTGATTCTTATTGAGGGTTGGGCATTACCCATTCACATTTTTTTTTGAAATATCATATTTTTTTGTGAACATAATTTTGATATTATTTTGTTTGCTCTCTCTTTCTTTCATTGCTAAGGGACTAGCAATGTGTCGGTTGGGGGGAGTGATTACTACCAAAAAAGTGTTGTTTTGTGCCTTGTTTATTACAGGTTTTGAGCACTTTTTGTGTATTAATCGGTCAGTGCCGATTGGCACATTAAGGTCTAACTTTAATACTAATCACATTTTGTGGCAAATTTGCGATTTCACAAACTATTCATGCCAAGTTGATTAAGTGGAGTTCTATGCGAAGAAGTCAAGTTGAATTTTAGGCTGCGGTTTAGAAACGAGGAAGAGAGAGGAGCGAAAGAACAAAGAAGAGCCACGCAAAATCTACGTAGTACGAAAATTTCGCAGCGCTGCGAAATTAGCGATGGCTTGTAATTTTAAGCGACTGCCGAATTTTGTTCCCACTTTTTGACTTTTTGACCCGTTTTGTACATTTCTTGTTTTTCCTAAATTGCCCTTCATGTAATAGTGGGCAGTTTATATATTTTTGTAATTTTGCATGGCTGGGGCAGTATATAAGCTCCTGCTGCACTATAATCGGGACATCTTCTTCATTAATAAAGTTTTTGGGCTGGAAGCTTTCAGCTCTTCCTGCTCTTTTTCATTTTCTCTCATTTTCTCTCACTTTCTCACTAGCCAAATAGCCTCTGAGGATGAAAACTCAGAGGATGATTAGCTAGAATCTCTTTCTCCTTGAAAAGGAAGGTCACTAAGCAAAGGAGATGTGAGTAAGGCGAGGGTTCTCATGTTCTTAAGCGTTATTCATTGTCATTTATTGTTTCTACGGGGTTTTTAATCCGCCAAATTCACCTTGAATGATCTGTGTTGATAATCTTTTAGGGTTAGGTGGATGCTTGTTGCTGAATCCCTTTGAGATTCATTCAGATTATCATACATTAGTCATTGGTAAATAAGTCGAGGTTTTTGTTTTCCAGCATGTAGGAAACCACGATGCTCGATAAGGTGCCATTTCTAAGGATAGTTGCTTTGGGTCAATTTTATAGCTAAATGAAGAAGCAGGTTCGGAGATGACTATGGGAGTCATCCTCACTTGAAGAAAAGACAGAAAACCCTCATTTGCCTAAGATCCTAAGCTAGTGTCGCGACACTTCAAGGAATTCTCTTTACATTTTAATTTATTTTATTTTTAGTTTTCAATACATTTACAATCCTTTGTTTTATCAAAACCCAAAATCGAAAACAAATTCACCATTTTGAACCTCACTATAAGTCATTTGTGCAAAGAAAATCGTACTGTGTGTTCATTTTAAAATGGCTGTACTACGATGGCAATCTACGGCGGTAGGAGTATTAGAGTATAAATTTTGTTGGTCTGGATACCCTTCGTACACGAATAAGTAGTAGTTCCCAGTTGCGAGATCTAAGAAGATCTGAGGGAGTTTCCACTTGCTCTCCCAGATTCCCTGTTGTGCATCCGAGGATGTACGAAGATGTGCAGGATCTTCATCTCCAGTACTACTAAAGCGGGATGAAGGGACACGTTGGAGACTTTGTTCGTGATGCCTCACGCGTGTCGATAGGTTAAGGCAGAACGCAGAGGCTGACCAGTCTACTCCGACCATTAGAGAGGTGGTAGAGATGAAGTGAGACCGTCGATGGACTTTGTGACCCACTTGCCATGAGACCGTGGAGGCATCCGCGTGGTATGGGTAATAGTGGGCCGCTCCACCAGAAGTCTACACATGTTCATAGGCCCCTGTGTGGATGACCTTCTGTTGGAGAATTATCTTTGGTTGTATATCAAGAGATTGTCAGGCTACGAGTCTTGAGTGTCCATAATGTCGGATGAGATCCAGATTCAGCACACACTTTGGAAGAAGCTTCCAAGGCCACCCAGAACACAATTGACTATGAGCAATGCATTTCATCGTAGACCAGGATAATCGGTCGGAGAGGACCATGCAAGAGATTTTAGAGGACATGCTCACGAGCATCGTCTGGATCATATGGGTAGGCGCGAGGGAGCACTTACCCTTATTAGATTTGCCTACAACAACGGTTACCAGCCAGAATATCTGGATGGAACCCCATAGGGCTTTGTATGGGAGGCCGTGTCGATCACCTATTTCTTTGGGCCCAGAGGTGGGAGGAAGCATCAGCAGTCCCCGATAGAGATCGAGAGACACCTCGAAGAAGGTGGGTTTGATACGGAAGTGTCTTCTCATGGCTCAGAGCCTACAGAAGAGTTACACCAACAAGCGACGTCGGCCTCTGGAGTTCGAGGTGGGTGATCACGTCTTCTTGAAGGTGATGCCGAAAAGAGGAGTGGTTAGGTTCGGAAAGCGAGGGAAGCTGTCGCCGAGGTTCATCGAGCCCTTCGAAATACTCAAGAGGGTGGGCACCGTGGCATATCGG
This sequence comes from Tetrastigma voinierianum, assembly GCA_016808115.1. Lineage (NCBI taxonomy): Eukaryota > Viridiplantae > Streptophyta > Magnoliopsida > Vitales > Vitaceae > Tetrastigma > Tetrastigma voinierianum. The sequence goes on along the minus strand of JAEQBH010000208.1, from coordinate 160,684 downwards.
TTGGCATTACCACCTAGCATGTCCGGTATTCATGGGGTGTTCCATATCTCCATGCTCCGAAAGTATACTCCAGATCCAGCTCATGTGGTTGATTAGGAGGGTGCGTTACGGCCTGGATGGAACCTTGAGGAGAGGGACTATTTAGCATCATGGGGTGTAGGGATCGGGTTAGAGAGCAAAGGCCCGGGTGAGGCTAATTGAGAGTGTTGTGGCAGCAGTGAGTGGAGAAAGCGACGTGGAATGTGAGACTCACGATCACGGGCCACCTATCCCTTGTTGTTTAGGGATGAAGGTGCGATGGTTTAGTCATTTAGTAATTAATAACTAGTTACATGCATGACATAATTTTGTGCATATGCATGTGATTTGCAGTGATTGTGTGGAATTTCGGGACGAAATTCTTTTAAGGGGGGAAGAATGAAAAAACCCGAGAAAATCCAAACTTTCTGAAAATGTTGAATTCAATTGAAAATCCGAAAGTTTTTGGGATCTCCCAGGATGGCGAAAGCAGTGTACTTAGTTAAATCGTCTCACGGAATCTAGCTACCACATCGAATTTCATCGAATTCCTAGACAGTCGGAATTTCACATTTTTCGAGGCACCGAGTGAAGTGCGGGACACTTGGTACGTGATGAGTGGCTGATTACTACCCAATTAGGTGGGGCATGATCGACTCTATATCGTGTGTTTTCTGCCGGACTAATGTTGAAGACAGGAACCACTTGTTTTTTGGTTGCCAATTCCTTTGCTGAGTATACGGTTGAGAGTTTTAAGGTTATGCAGAATTCTAGAGCTCCACGGAATTAGGAGAATGAGTTCTTAGCGGTGGTACTACCAAAGGAAGTCATACATTTCTATCACTAAGAGGATTGCATAGGGTGCTACCATTTATCACTTGTGGAGCAATCAGATAGTGGGTTATGGGAAAATCTTGCTCTCGGTGATGCCATGCTCATCTCATTTGTAATGATGTCGGCGAGAATCTCCGTTTTCGGAAGGTGGTGGATAATCCAGTGAACAGAGCTATGTGTGAGAGATGGTCATTCCCTCTTAATATTCTTGACATTGGTGTTTCATTTGGTTGATTGTTGGTTTCGTTTCTGGTTGGGTCCTTGCGTGTTGGGCTTGAGTTAGCCGGGTTGTGGGAGTGGGCTGGGGTGTGTTGACTCTGCTTTCGGGATGTGGGTGGAGTGTATCTTGTTTTGTTTTTGTTTTGCCTCCTTGGTTGTTGTTAGTTTGTTTTGAGGTACATTGCCTTCCCGCTTGATTTTAGGGGAGGTTACGTAGTTTTACGTAATTTGGGCCTTTGGTCAGTGTATTCTTGGTTAAGGGGGCTTTGCTTTAGGCATCTTACTTATCAAGTGCTAGTTAAGATTTTGTGGCAAAGTTTTGTTGTTTATTCGGGCTTTTTATCACAGTAGATAGGAGTTCGACTCAGCCATGGAATCCAAGTTCAACTCATAGTGCAAATCCAAAACCGAGGAAGAAAGAAGCGACAGCGAGAAGAAATAGGCGGAAACAGCAAAATTTATTTGCAACCTACGAAATTTTGCAACATGCGAAAGAATTTTATAACACCACCAAAAATTTATGAGGTTGCGAATTTTACCCAACTTAATTTTCACCCCTGTGCCACTATTCATTTGTCCTGGTGCTTTTGACTTTTTGACTTCTTTATCACTTTTTGGTTTTCTTCCTAATTTGCCCCATTCTTAATAGTGTTTGTTTGTTATTTTGTAATTTGTAAAGGGGTTTGGGCTATAAAATACTGAGCAAACTCTTGTAATGAAAATCTTTCATTAATAAAATTTTAATTACTTAGTTGTGACTCTGCCAGTGCGGAGCATCTATCGCTTACCAAACATTGAGTCGAGTCCTAATTATTGAAGAATTGGATTGGGGAGTCAAGGCGCGTGAATACATGTGAAAACTCCTTTTGGACCTCATTTGGGCCTTGGAAGGCCAAAAAACGTGGTCGGACTTGGACAAACCCACGATCTTTGTTTGCCATCATCATTTTAGAAAGTTTGCTTATTTATTTTAGGAAGATTTGCTTTATTTATTTTTAGAAAGTTTGTATTTATTTTAGGAAGATTTGGTTTATTTATTTTAGAAAGTTTGCTTTATTTATTTTAGAAGTTTTCTTTTTTAGGGTTGCTTTTGTAATTTAGAAAGTTTCTTTTCCTAGTTAAAGTAAGTTGTTCTTTGTAATTTGAAGTTTCTTTTCTAGTTAAAAGTAGAAGTTGCTTTTGATTTAGAAAGTATTATGGGCTATATATGCCCCCTGTGCCAGTCTTTTTGACATTCGATTCAAGCAATAATATTTTGATTTCTCTTTTAAGAGTTCTCTCTTGTTCTCTTATCTCTTGGGTGGATTCCCTTGAGGATGGGTTCGTGGCTTCTCATACCTGGAGTGCTTAGTTCCTTGGTGGCGAAGTCTTTGTCAGGCTTATCAATCAACTTGAATCCATGGTGATTGTAGCGCCTTCGCTCCATCATATCTATCTTGTGTGGATCGTTTCATTAACCGGTAAGTAACCACTCTTGTATAAACTCTGCTTTCCATCACCATCTCATCTTTTCTCCTAAACTTTCCATAATCATATTTTCAACCTCAACCCCAAAACTTTCCAAATCTTGTTCCATACACCAAAACCTTCCTAAAATACCCACTTTTCCCTTATATACCATAAATTCACCTTTCTTAACTTAGAAATTATAAAGTCGTCATAACCTATTTTGGCCCAAGAAAAACTACCCCGAACCCATATTTTGACTTACCTAAACACGGATCATCCATCACGGTCCGGCTTTTGCATCAAAGTGGTATCGAGCTCATGGATTGATGAGGTGATCATAAACTAAGCGGTGTGGCGTGCAGAGACAAGATCTCCTGAATACGAGTTTGAAGTCGTTCACTTGCGAGGAGGAAAAATATGAGATTTTTGAAAGGCACTTTTTGCGACTCGTCAACTTGGCATTTCTTGGGGCTAAGAAAGCTAAAGGTATGTATGTACGAGACTATGATTATCATGGGAGAATTATGATTGCTACTACGAGTAAGAAGATTACTATAAGAAGCATGAAACGCTATGATGAAGGCTTTAGATTCAATCAAAATTTAACATTCGAGTCGATGGAAGGATGGATCCACGATGAATTTTGGATTGGCCCAATATGGTGGAGCATGTCTTTGAAAGTATTATGATTCCCTGAGCGTGAAAAGTGAAGTTGGTGGCTAAAGATGTGCGAGAATGCTTCTATTTGGTGGAAAAACATGAAGAGACAACGTGAAAGAGATGGTAAAAGAAGATTGAGCAGGAAAGATGAAGAAAGAAGCTAAAAGAGTACCTTCCCTTTAACTCTTTGCCAAGACATCTACCTCGAAATTCGGAACTTTAAACACTTGAGATTTGGTGTGGAGAATTATTAAGTTTGTAAACTTGATTATCAAAGGAGACTTGCAGAGCAGGAAATATGCATAGCCCACCCTTACATTCTTTAGTTTGAGATCTGATATTGCTAAGAGTTATTTTTTTACAACCATATAATAGTCTTAGTGTGATGAAACTTGCTTTGCTTGAAAGTTGGGACTAAAAAAAGTATGGAAACTCTACTGCAACTAAGAGTGTGGCTAATGAAGGGTTTGTTGAGGTTAATTCTTGGAATCTAGTGGTAGGAAAACTACCCACACTGGTAAAGAGTGAAACCTTCTGAGGTGGCTTCTAAGTCAAAGAGCGTGTTTTAGAACAGGGTTGGGGCATATTGGGATTCGAATGTCTAAGCAAAAAGCGATTGCCTTAATTGAGGGAAGATGAAGCCAAGGAAGAAGATGTTGAACAAGTGATCGAATCTAACCATATTGAAGGCCTTGATGAGAACAAATCACTCTTTGTCGAAATATAAGATTTGGATGTTGAAAGTAGTCGAATCTAACTGCAGCATCCAAGAAGATGAGGAGAAGAGTTCACTAAGTCAAGGAATTTTGATTTAGAAATCAAGATGTTTCGAAGCGGCGACTTTGGTTGTTGAAGAAGCCCGAAAGTGAGAAGAGGAATTCCTCCACGAAACAAAATCGTTATAGAATTTGTTGATGTAATGCTGAGAAGAAATACCACGGTTCACTATGAGGTATTCAACATCAAATAGACCTCATACGAGTTTGGTTTTCTAATAAGCTAGCCTCATGAAACCCTAAGAGGCATGAAGAGTTTAAAACACAAGTTGAGTGATTTTCTTGATGACAAGGGCTTGTTCGAGGGAGTGAAAGTTCCTATGTGGTTCCCCGCCCTTCATTTGATTGCATGAAAAGATGGATCTTGGAGTATGTGTTTTGATTGCCAAGCTTTCAACAACATTTTTATTCATGAGAAGCAAGATTCAACAAAGGGCAAAGAGAGTGGAACAATATGAAGGCTGAGCGTATAGGAGTTATCAGCGGTGAGTATTTGATCGGGAGGATGGATTCGGTTACACATGATAAAGAGAGGTGTTCGAGTTGTGCACAAAATAGATGGCCCTTGAATTATTAAGAAGATCATAAGAATGCTTACAAGGTTCATTGCCCGGTGGTATAATGTCTCCTACATTCAAGGTTAGGATTTGAGGCCTTATCATGGTGAAGACTTGAGGAATAGTCTGTTTCAAACTATAGGGGGTTTGATGCGGGAGCATCTATAAACACACCCAAACATTGAGGTGGGGTCTGAGCTATTGAAGAATTGGATTGGGGGAAGTAGTCAAGACGCATTGAATACATGTAGAAAACTCCTTTTGGACCTCATTTGGGCCTTGGAAGGCAAAAAGCATTAGTCGAACTTGGGCCAAACCACGATGTGGGTGCCATATTAATTTTAGAAAGTTTGCTTTATTTATTTTAGGAAGATTTGCTTTATTTATTTTAGAAAGTTTACTTTATTTATTTTAGGATTTTCTTTTAGGAGTTGCTTTTGTAATTTAAGTTTCTTTTCCTGGTCAAGTAGAAGTTGTTCTTTGTAATTTGAAGAAAGTTTCCTTTCTTTAGTTAAAGTAGAAGTTGCTTTTGATTTAAGAAAGTATGGGGCTATATATACCCCCCTAATGTGATCTTTTTGACAATCAGTTTCAAGCTTAATAATATTTTGATTTCTCTTTTAAGAGTTCTCTCTTGTTCTCTTATCTCTTGGGTGGATTCCTTGGAGCCCGAGTTCGTGGCCTTCTCATTACCTAGGTGGATTCCTTGGTGGCGAAGTCTTTGTCAACTTATCCAATCCAACGATCCATAGTTGATTGTAGCGCCTTCACTCCATCCTATCTTGTGTGGATCGTTTTCATTAACACATTAAGTAACCACTCTTGTGCAAACTCTACTTTCCATCACCATCTCATCTTTTCTCCTAAACTTTCCATAATCATATTTTCAACCTCAACCCAAAACTTTTTCCAAATCTGATCCCTACTACCAAAACCTTCCTAAAATACCCTTTTCCCTTATATACCATAAATTCACCTTTCTTAACTTAGAAATCTCAAAAGTCGTCCATAACCTATTTTGGCCCAAAAAACCCCGAACCCATGGCGGCTTTGGCTTACGGATCATCGTCACGGTCCCAACTTTGCATCATCCTGCCTCTTTTCCTTTTCTCTCACTTTCTCCCATTTTCTCTCATTTTCTATCCTACCAAACACCCTCCGAGGATGACAACTCGGAGGATGATTGGCTAAACCCCCTTTATCCTTGAAAAGGAAGGCTACTGGAGGAGGGTTCCTAGGGTTTTGAGTGTTCACATAGTTTCAACGCAGGTATTTATTGTCATTTATGTGTCTCCTTCCAATCTTAGGTTTAAATCCCATAGATGCATCTTGAATGACCTGTACTTGGCAATATTTTAGGGTTCAGTGGATACTTAATTGTTAGATCATTTGAGATTCCATTGGATTTCCATTTATTAGTTCTAGCATGGAGGTGGGTCGAGGAGATAGGTTTACACTATTTGAGACCATAAATGCTCAATAAATACCATCTTTCAAAAGGAAAATTATTAGGGTCTAGTTTTTATAGCTAAATGAAGATTCGGTTAGGGAAATGACTATAGGTCATCCTCCCCAACGCGAGGAAAAGGACCCAAGAACCTCTCAGTTGCCCTAGGACTCCAACCCCAGTGACCTAACACTTCAAGGAGTTCTCTTCTACAATTTAACTTGTTTTTAGTTTCGGTTCAAACATTTTCCCCGGTGTTTTTATCAAACCTAAAATCGAACCAAATTCACCATTTTGGCCTTCACTTTGCCAAGTCATTTGTGTGAAGCATCCCGCATGTTGACCTTAGAGCCGCTGCTGCCGGTAGCGCGCCGACCAGTGAAGGAATTAGGTTTATAAATTTTGTTGATTCGGGACCGCTACGCTGCAGAATCAAATATAAGCGTCGATTGCCATGGATGGTGCCTAAGTGCAAATGACAACATAAGTAACACTTATGATCCTCATCACAAGATATGGTGAATTTACTTTGATTTTTATGTTTAGCATTTTCTGTCAGTTTGTTAATTTTGTTTCACTGTTTATTTTTTTTAGCTAACACTACCCCTTTTAGGTAGAATTGTTTTTCTTTTTTTCTTGTTTGGTGTTGCCTTGTTTTCCAACAGGGGTGCATGTTACAATGGGTTAGAAACTCATAAGGTAAATTGGTGAGAATTAGTATTCCATAGGGAGCATATTCTGAATCAAGCTTGAATTGTGATAAAATGGAACCCCCACATGAAGGAAGTGTGAAGTCGAGGGAGTGGAGGAACCTAATGCATATAGGTCCATGAGGGATTACATGCACCCTCCATGGGTGAGTGCACCCTCCTGCATTGTGCTTCCAACTAATGCACCATATGACATTATTTACAACCATAGTTAGGGGAACCACCCAAATTTCTCATGGGAACAAAGACCTCCTCAGTATGCACCTCCTGCACATCCATAATATCCTTCAACAACAGCCACCCCTCACCCGCCCCGCGATTAACTTCTTCGATTGAGCAAGCAATGCGAGCTTGGAAACAGGTGGTAGGTAGGTACTTTTTATATAGAGGAAGCGAAGCGGTGAATCATCCAAACAAATCAAGAATTGATACTATGGACCAAAAATTAGATGGGCTTCAAAGTGACGCGATCGTAAAATTGACATCTATAATATTCAATTTGAGGCTTGCGATCGGCTGACATATGTTCATCGAGGAAGAATCTGGAGAAGAGTGCACGATTAACCTTATTTTTGGGTGAACAAAGCTCAGCGTAGCGGCTCCAGAGGAATTGATAGAGGAACCCGTGACTTACGAGGCGCGAGATGCAGAATTAGGTGTCGATCTATGGGCGTGGGTAGAAAAGAAGAAATCCTTCCGCTTGTTGAGTGGGGAAGGTAATAGAAAGGAGGCGGGGAAGAGCCCAAAGCCCTACCGACCACCCAGCATTGCTTGCTCGTCTAACCTAGTGCACACAAATCACGCCTACACTTGCGACACACTTGACACACGAAACACCTACAGGGTCATCCCATCTCATTGCCTATCTTCTTGAACTTTAGGAAGTTAGTGGCCTCTGTTCAAACTTTATCCACCATCACGAGACATTAGCGACTACTCATACGGCATGGCACGGAGGTTGGTTGATCTTGGTTCGATTTGGAGCACCTAGACCTGCGGCAATTCCACTAGCTCCGCGGTTCAACAACCTGAGGCTTGAGAAGCGGTTTGGGGGACTAGTCTCCCCACTTTTTGTTGATTTTTTATTTTATTTTTATTTTCTTTATTCAATTTTTCTCTTATATTTTTCTCTAATTTTGCGTTAATATTTGTTTCTAACTTATTTTCATTTTAGGTATTTTTTAAATTTTTCTGTGTTATTTTGCGGAGTTTGTGTCGATTTTTTACAGCGAGGGAAGTCCCGAGTTAAGAGGAAAGAGGCCAGAATTTTATATTTGCAAAAATATTCAATTTCAAGACTTATGTCGGCCCTTATGTTCATCAAGAGGAAGAGAATCAGGAGGAAGAGTGCGATTAACACTATTTTGGGTGAACAGAGCTCAAGCGCAGCGACTCGAGAGGAATTGATAGAGGAACGTGGGAAGCTTCGAAGAAGCTGGGATGCCCGGAATTGGAGTCATCGTCTATGGGCCATGGAGTGAAAGGAGTCTTCCCTTGTTGGTGGGAAGGTAATAGAAAGGAAGACGGGGAAGAGCCCTGACACTACCCGAGCCACCCATGACCTTTGCCTCGTCCTAACCTAGTGCACATCCTGCCTACACTTGCAGCACACTTGACACCTGAAACACCTACTACAAGGGTCATCCCATCTCCACTGCCTATGCTGCAAAACTTTAGGAAGTTAGTGGCCTCTGTTCAAACTTTCGCCACTACATCACAGACATTGGCAGCTACTCATACAGCATGGCACAGAGGATGGTTTCAGTACTAGTTCAGATTTGGAGCACCTAGACCTCAGCAATTCCACTAGCTCCAGCAGTTCCAACAACCTCAAAGGCTTGAGAAACTCGTTTGGGGGGACTCAGTCTCCCCCACTTTTTGTTTTGATTTTTATTTTATTTTATTTTTCTTTATTCAATTTTTCTCTTTATATTTTCTCTAATTTTAAGTTAATATTTGTTTCTAGCTTATTTTTCATTTTCGTATTTTTTAAATTTTCTGTGTTATTTTGCGGTTGTGTCGATTTTTCACAATGGGGGTCCGGAACAAGAGGAAAGAGCCCGAGAATTTTATGAAAGCTGCGAAAATATTCACTCTTCCTACTTGTAGCCTTGTACTTTTCCCTTTTTATTTTATTTTATTATTATTATTATTAAACAAAGAAAACTTTTCTCTTATTAATATAATTATATATTTAAAAATATATATTTCAAAAAAAAAAATTGCAATGTACGGATTAAATTTTTACCAACCTAATTTTTGCGACCATTTTGTTTGACCATAACTTTTTCATAGAACTCTGTTTTGGAATGAATTTTCAGTATCGTTGGAAAGCTTAGAGAGTTTAGAATCTAAATATATTGAGAAAGAACATTTTTGAAATTATGATAAAGGTGTAATTTTAAAAATGCTCCAACTGGTCACTTTTTTCCTATCTTTTCTTCTTCCAACTTGTTCATTTGAAACCCAAATGGAGTGAATAAGGTCTCTGTGGAAAGCTTGCAAAGTCTCCTATCCAACAAAGGGTACATTTCGTCAAGGAGGTATCCCTTCCTCCCTTAAATTACCATTCCATAGCCACATTGAGGACAATGTTGAATTTGGTTGGGGGGAGAGTTAAGGAAGGAAGTGTTGTTTATGTTTTGAGCAAGTCTTTTTGTTTAGTTGAATGACTTGCTAGTTAGTTTACCCTTTTAATATAATGCATTTTTTTTTTTTTTAGTTTCTAGTTCATGCTTTTAGTTTCCGATTTTTAGAAAATATTTCTTTTTGTAATGCCCAGCTTGCAGTTTGAGAAATTGAAATTTTGTTCCACTGTTGTTGATGTTAGAATGGTGTTATGCTTAGTTGAGTTGATAACATGCTGAAATTCTTATTGAATTCAACCTTTTTTTTTCTTCCACATTGTACTAACCACACACTGTGCACATTAGATTTCATTTATAAAGAATTTGAGAAAAAGCTGTCTTGCCTTCTAGCCCCTACAGTCCGGCCTAGTAGTGACCACCTTTAATATGCGGGACCCCTTGAATAAAAAGGGGACCAATGAGTAAGGATGGCATCGGATCAGATTTGGATCGGATTTTTCAAAATCCATATCCGATCCTAAATAAAAATAATATATCCATATCCATATCCATATACTACGGATAAAAAATCGTCATCACATGTCGGTTTCGGATTTTCTCCATGGATATCGGATTTATCAATGCGACTCTTGAGACATATTTTCTAACCTATGACTTCCGATTATAACTTCATGATTCATAAATTTAGAAATACCAAACCAAAGTCTAAAGTTAATAAAACATCACAAATCAAAATATTATTTGTGGCAGTGACAAATTCAAAATGTTTAACATCTTAAACAAAGTTTCAACAAAGTTTGGTAGACTTCATCTTCATAAAAGTTGATGAAAATGTTGTCATCAATCACATGTAATCTCGGATCCTACAATTATAAAAAAAATAACTTAATACTTGAATACTTAAATTGCAATATGAATTAAGATTTATTAGTTATAAAAGTTAATACCTTCATCGTACGTGATATCTTCTTCATAAATTGATGCATAACCATCTAAAACAAACAAGTCATCTCCACCTAGAAAATATATAAAGCAAAATAATATTAAAAATTTTACAAATATTATGAAATTCTAGGTAAATAAAATAAATAATCAATGAAATAAATTTACCGTCATGTTTTTCACTTCCTCCTGATGGAAACTTTGAGCACACATCGATGCTTCTATCGTCTTGAGATGAAGTCGATTACGATGAGGGCTCACTAATCTCCCACTAGAGGCGAATCTGGAGACTGCGAAGCAACAATAGATACTAGAATCGCTAATATGTCTCTTGCAATAGTTTGCAAGACAGGATACTTTACCCCATTCAACTTCCACCATAATAAAATATCAGGCGAGAATTATGTTGAAACATCTTCCTCCAAGTAGTGGTCCGATTCAATTAAAAACTATTAGTTTATTAGTCTTCATCCTTTTTCACAAACAACTGATAATCACTATTGATAGTTATTGAACTCCCTTTTGAAGTTGAAGTAACCGCCGTTCCATGTACTACAGATTCTGTCAGTCTCTTTATACATTCTAGTATAATATTCCTCCACCAACTCATAACAAAGTCGTTTAATGTTGCTAATTTGTTCACTAAAGTCATTTGGATAAACCAAAGGAAAGTAAAAGTGAAGCAAAGTCATCTTATACCTAGGGTCCAATACTGTAGCAACACCCATCAATTTATGGATCACATTCCAATATGCATCAAATTTTGCAACCATACTCTTTGCCATTGTACTAATTACTACATTGGAGGACATGAGCCATTCATTCAATGTCATTTTAATCTTGCAAATCACAGGAAAAAACATGTGTTATGATGGGATATCTTGTCCCGGAAAATAACTTAGTGACATTATAGAACAACTCCAACCTATCGCAAACATCCTTTGCAGTCTCCCATTCTGCTTCACTAGGCACAAGCACATAGTGTGACTCAAACAACTTAAGTCTAGGAAACACATTTTTATAAACCAAAGCAGTTTTAAGCATTAGATAAGTGGAATTCACCTTGTTGGACAATCCAAACCAATCTTCTAGTACAAGGAACTTTCATTTGTCGACAAACATCCTCGAAACAACTACATTCTTTTGAGGAGATGTTGTCAAAAACTACCATACATCCACGACATTATCGATGGCATGCTTGATGCATCTAAACCAATCCTAACAATAAGGTTCAAGATATGTGTAGCCACGACACATATATGAAGTAAGAACCCGATCATTCAATAAGCAATCGACACTCAATTTTGCTTTTATCTTACCAATCATCTTGTAATTAGTAAACCGATTATCGGCTGTAATAGCGGATAACCTTGAGTACATTCCACCCGACATAGAATCTATAAACACCTCATTAGCACATAACTTGTATGAGGCAAGGGACATAAATAACTGAAAAAATAACAAAATTATCAATTAAGTAAAAAAGGAATAAAAAATTATACTTAATTTAAGAAGAACATGTTAATTTTGTTATACACCTCGGGATTAGACAATGTATTAATCAAGATTTATCAATGAAATGTGTCGTAACAAACATAGAGAGCCCCTTTTTTGGTTACTAGAAATTACATGTCCGTTGTAATAGCAACTCTACTATCATTGTTCTTGATCAACTTCATGACTTTATCCCTCTCTTCATCGTAAATGTTCAAGATATGCTTCTTCACAGTATTACGGCAAGGACACTTGAAAAGAGGTTGAATGATAGTTGTGAAATCTCTAAATCCTCTATGCTCCACCATCGAAAGAGGATAGTCATGGAGAATAATCATCTTTGCTAATTTCTCTATTCCCTGTTTTTCATTAAATGCACCAGAATTAACATTTCCTTTTGAATCATTTGCCTTATGTCACCCCCAGTTGCTTTTCTTCTAGGACACCTATCAAAATGTTGCTTCAAATGCGACGTACAATAGGATGATTTACCCACAAAAAGCTTCTTACAATAATTGCATTAGACCTTCTCTTCGTATTAACAACCGAGATGAGTAAAGTGTTTCCACATAGGACTTACGAAAGTCTTACCATCTTTCCATGTTTTGGATTCACAATCCTTCAATCTTGATTGGTGGAGAGTCACGAGTTTCCTCGATTGGAGCGATTCTTGTGTGCTAGCAACCTCTTCTTCTGAATTAACTGGGTGTGAATGTGCCATGTCAATACAAAAAAAAAGAGACCACAATCAAACATAGCTTAGATGCCTTGAGTGTATACTATTCTAAATAAGTTATCTTGTTAAAAATAAAAAAATTATAGAGCCATATAACTGATCATTAAAGTAATTTATTTATCTTTAATCCTATGCACCTTTAGGCTTCAATAATAGTTCAACTACTTCTGTCGTATTCTAGCAAATGGGAATTTTCTAGAACTAGTGATGAGCTTAAAAGTCATCTATTTTTAGTCCATTTTTCTGTTTGATTTTCATCTAGAAATGAATAAATAATATATAGAAATATGAATAAACTCCTGTCTATTGTGTAATTAAAGCTGGAAAGAAAGAAGAAAATGCAGTAGAAAAATACAGCAATAAGTGGAGGAAAAGTGCAGTCGAATGGCAGAGCAGAAACGAAAACAATTGGCCGATTCATTGATGCAGTTTTGGGGTTTTGCCGCAGTCAAATTAAGTCGCGACGCAAGAGGGTGAAGGAATTTGACGAAGGTGTGGCTTGATGAGTACGGATAAGCGGTGGAAGGGTGTCGGGAGCTAAGAACGGCGTCGCGGCGGCGATACGAAGGTGACAAGAGTTGATGTCATTGACTAGGATTAAGAAGGTTCTGACAGCGAAACACCTTTAAGCTATGAGAGGTTTGTGGGTGATGAAGGCTGCGAACTCAGTGATGTACGCGGCGATGGTCGAAGTCGCGACACAAGACCTGCTCTCGATTGAAGTCGACTCCTTAAGGTGATGTCGCGACAAATTTGATATCGCGGCCAGTAAAGGCAATCGAAGGAAGATACAGTGGCGACAAGATTGAAACATCGCGATGTCGATTAATGTCACGACAACATATTGATGTGGCGACATCGAAGAACAAGTTAAAAATGCACGCAAAAAAGACTGGCGATGTCAGCGGCGATGGAATCAGTCGCGACATCGAGAACAGCGGAGTTGAAAGCCCGAGAACTAAGTTGATATCGCGGCGTGGATCGATGTCGCGACATCGGGAACCTTCGGCGGATGGTGAGAGGAAATGGTGATGTCGACAAGAGGCTAAAGTCACGACATCAAGAACCATCAAGAAATTGCAAACCGCCAAGGCGTCGCCGACGCTGGGATCGAGGCCGTGACATCGGAGCACCTTTCACCGATGAAGGTAAGCGAGCCATAAAGAGATGTCGGCGACAAGATATTGCCACGACAACATGGCGATAGTTGAAAGGCTGCGAGATACGACTTGGTGAGTCGCGGCGGTAGGAGTGATGTGTGACATCGATGATGTCGCGACAAAGCGGAAATCGCGACGAGCGATGGAAGGTGGGCCAAACCATTTTGAAACCCGCGGCGGGCTACATTGGAATTAGGGCCCAATTGAGAACCTATAAATCACGCGGCTATCGGCTCATTCACGGTAACGGCGGCCGAGGCAGAGTGGATAGGCGACTCATTTTCTTTATTTTTTATTTTCTTTATTTTTCTTATTTTTATTTAGTCGTTTTAGAAGCGGATTATGCTCTCGTATTTTATTTTCGTTGTATTTTACGAATCTGGATGTTGCTCGTTTGGCGAAGGCGAATCACGGATTTCAATTTCTTTTCAAATTTACTACGGAATGTTTGAAGTTGAGACAAATTGCAGGTGATTGTTTAGGTTTCAAATTTGCGATTATTCTTATGATCGGAGGAATATTGCATCGTGTAATTCATTAATTGAGGAATCCGGCTTCCATTAAGTGAGCGTTATAGTCAGAATTTATCTTTCTTGCTTGATCGTTTCCGGCTGACTTGTTAATTTCGGTTAATGGAATTTACTTGGTTTTGGAGTGTGTCTTGGGATGCGAATATCGGTTTCTTATGCAGATTAAGATTTCGTCCATTGCGCTCACGATTTGAGGAGGTCCTACGAGTGGCGGGAAGGCGTTCACGGAGTAATGTGCATTTCTTTGAAGGTATACTAACACCGCTAGTAGGGATCTTTTGAGCTTTGTGAGCTTTAGGAGTTCACTTAGATAAATCCTCTTCTCACTTGAAATCAAGAACGAAAGTTGAATGAGTTATCTATTTGGAACAAGAAAGAGTTCACTCAATTCCTGATAGTTGAGGGCCAACTCGTATACTGATCTAATCAAGGAAAGGTTGATCTATTCTAATTTCGAGGAGGAGCAATCTGGAAGTTGTATATCCTTACTTGACCGATAACTTGGGAGCTAAGGTTTACAATCCATAAAAATGGGTATGAAGTATTGCAAAAGAAAAATACCCAGATTAGGGAAGTCCCTTTTTAAAAGTAGTTATCTAATTCTGATTCGAGAATCAGGTCATAAATTAGATGATGAAATGGGAGGTGAGATCCAAATTGCATCAACGCCTGACAAGATTTTTGAACTTGAGATAATCAAGAAATTTTATCGAATTAACTACAGAATCGATAACACTATAATCTAAGTTTATTAATGTGTCTTCGAGGATAACTATTCAAGATTCATTTCTTTTATTAGAAATTAACTATTTCCTTGGCTCCTTATTTTCCAAGATGTTTGGATGGTTCAGCTTATTTTCCTTTGTTCGTTTAATTTTCCAGCACCTTAATGCTGGATCCTACTATCATTTTGTAGTCCAAATAGTATGGAAATTAGGTTAGTCAGGTAGTTGATTTTAGAATTCTTGAGATCTCCGTGGGGATCGATATCCGACTTAACCATTTTATTACTTATCGACTGCACTTATGTAATATCGCACCAAACCAAATTTCTAAAATGATTACTTTAAGAGATTGGTGGTTTATATAGTATAAGGATCACAAGTTTTTTTGGCGCCGTTACCGGGGATTAGACAATAGTTCTTTGGTAATAGTGTCATAAATTTGTACGAGTTCTTTGGTCCTAAGCACGTTTGGTGCCGCTGCCGTGACTAGGACAATAAAGGCTTTGGTAATAGTGTCATAAATTTAGTGTGTGTTGTTCCAGATCAACTAGTATAGTGGTTCATGCAAAATATAGGTAAACATATCAAAATTTTCAAATATAACCTAATTAAACCCACAACGGTAGGACAAATAAAATTCAAGGAAAATAACAAAATTAAATTACCTAATAAATGCAAAGCACAAAACAGAATTTATGATATGATTTTCACGAGCAAAAAAAAATTTAAAGGAAGAACAAGAGACAATCCTAATTCACAATATGATCTTCATGAACAAAAAAAAACAAAAAAAATCGAAAACACATTACCAGAGAGGAGAGCACGAAGTTGTAGAGGAGTTAACACTGACGACAGAACTAAGAAGGTCAAGACGCCACTGTATGAGACAATTTGTCGAAGAAGGTAGTCAGCAATGCGCAAGGAGAGAAGATGAAGAGGAAAGGCACTAAGTGAGGGAAGATGAAGCAGGAGCCCTAATTCCTTAATTCACACCGGGTTCTCATGACTTGTGTGAAATAACCCATTATAGTATCATGGCTTTCGGGCTTTTAAATGGATTGGCTGGCTTTAAATGGAATCATATGTTAGAAGCTTTAAAATGAGATTATACTAGGTTATGGTTTATGATGATTGATTAGGTCTTCAATGTTATAAGTTAAAAACTTAAAATTTAAAGTATTAGGGATTAAAATTTGTGGTATTAGATTAAGATTTATACTTACGCATTAGAGTTAGGGTTAGTGATGTTTGATTAGATTTTAAGTGTTAAAATTAAAATTTACAATATTAGGAATTAGACTTGTGGTGTTAATGCTATGTTAGGATTTGGTGGACTAAAAATCCTGCTAGCCTGCAAGATCGCGTCGACTTTCCTCCGTCAAGAGGAGATTAATTCCACTAAATGCCACCCTAAGTAAAAGATAGAGCCCTAGCCATTCAAAGAATATCACAACCCTTGCTTTAAAGAGTTTAAAGAGTCACATAATTTTTAATTTTATACAACTGAGTGGCTTCTTCGTTATCGTTTAATTATCAAGTTCCATCGGGTGATTCCAAGAATGGCCAAAGCTCAAACATCTTGAAGAGATATGTCCACCCACACTCGAAGGATATGACGACGGGATCGCACAGATCGTACGAGTTTATCAACAAATTAAAGCCTGTGCTTATAGTTTGTAGCTTTATCAGGTTAAGGCTTAGCAATGTTAGTATATTTACGTTAGTAGGTTTACAAATTGGCAATTAGGAATGTATTTATAATTTATAATGTTATTGTTAGGTTCGGGGTTTACATTAATATATTTTATCTATTTCTAACTTACTAATTAGATTTTAAAAAATAAATAATTAAATATTGAATTAGTAATGTGAGATCATATCATATTATATAGTGTTATTACAAATTACTATTAATTCATATTAAATAAAAAAAAACCATACCTATATTGACAATTATAAATCTATAATGTATATAAATATATTAATGACATTAATTGTCAATTACATAATTGTATATGGACTATATTATATATATATATGTGTTTGTGATTCCGTAGAATCTGATATAATATATCTGATTGGATCTGATATCCGCATCGTCGTCCGATCGCATACGCCTAAATCCATATCCACTCCATATCCATTCAAAAAAATCGGATTTTGATTCGTGCCACGGTAGGGTTATTCGAAATCAACAATATTTGTATCCTTAGTTCTTCCATCGTCGTAGTCAAGCTGTCGCAAAGATAGCGGTCTAGGGTCGAACACGAACGGGTTTTCTTCATGAAATGAGAAGTGCGCTTGAGTTGAAATGGTATTTCTTGATTTTAAGGTTTTGTTCAAAACGTTGAGTCGATGGCTGTAACTCCGCAACAAATTAAAGGAAAATCCTAGAAAAGAAGACTCCTTGAAGTCTGGGTCATCGGATTGATTTTTAAGGTATATTCATGCCTCGTTTGTTTCTGCCGGGGATAATGACCTATAGTCTTTTCCTTTCAAACCTGACCTTTGATTCGCATTAAACCTAAACCCTAAATTACTTCCTCATGAAATATGGCATTCATCGAAAGCATTCAAGTTCTCTTATACAGTATATGGTCTTCAAAGAGTAAAACTTCGCGCAACTGGAACATTAGGAGATAACTAGTGGATGACAAGGGCCCAAGATTAAGCATCCACTGTGAATCCACAAAGCTTGCCAAATACACATTGGCGAGGCTGGATCTAGGAGGTTTCAACCTAGGGTGAGATACAGAGTGGAGCTTAAATGCTCATAAATGCAAAGCAGATAAAATGAGAGGCATGAAAAACTTATCTCCAAACCTCCACTATGACCTCCCTTCAAGGAAAGGCTTAGCAAGCATCCCTCGAGTTGTCATCCTCATGCAGCGTGCTCGCCCAAGAAACAGAGAGAAAGAAGAGTATAAGAGAGTAAATTGCAACCTAAACAAAAGTCATACCGGAAGCTTGACTAAAATGAAGTTAGGTTACAAAGTTATAAGGTGGCTTATATGGGCCAACCCAAATGTGGAAATACCAAAATGCCCAAAATATTATTACATAAAGCGCCAAAATGGTAATACATCAAACGCGGTCGCTAGGATCAAATATACAAAATCACGTGGGCAAAGATAATTTCTGCATGGTGGGATTCTCGCTAGCATAGCCAGCACTCACTAGTGTAGCTACCTACAAATTTAGCTTAGTTCTACAAGAGATAGCGTAAATTGAGTAAATTTTGCTATCAACAAGGAGACCAGAAGCTAGCTAAATTTCGCTTAAATTTCAGCAAAATCATGAGATAAATAAATCGTTAATTTCGCTTAGTACGCAAATTTTCGCTAGGTTAGCGTAAATTTCGTCAGTCATAACATCACTCGCCAGACGCAACATATGATTGCAATCTTTCGCAATCCCAAATAAATTTCGCAATCATAGCGAATTCCCCGGATCGTCTTCCCCGCTTCACTGCAGATCAAGCCACCGCATCTCCTTTTGCCACGCATCCCACTTTCCTTCGAACTAATTTCAAATTCCTTCATTTTTTTATATGGTTGGAAAACACCGCAAATCTTAAGTATAAATGGTCGAGGTACGGTGCTGATCCGCAAATTACCTAAACAAACTCAAATGGCATCGCCGGTACTAAGTGGACCTACACACGTCAATTGGCTTAATTGATATGATTATGTAATAAAAGCACCCACAACCTATCTTGAAGAAGGTCACAAAATAGCATTCTTTGGGCAATTGGTCACACCCCCCCAACCGACACGTTGCTAGTCCCTTTAGCAATGCTAAAACAAAAAGGGTATAAAAGGCTTTCTCAAAAAAGCATATGGTTCAAAAGTGTTCAGACAAGTAAGCCTTACCTTTTTAGCATGAATACACTACACTCGTATGAAAACCGACACGAGAGAGAACATAAACCATACAAGAGCAAGTTTTAAAGTAGTCACAATTTCAAGGAAATCAACCTAATTTCCACCAAAATCTAATTTTGTTCCTAAGGGTAACCGGGCCTTGAGCCAACAAATTGCAAAGCTATTCCTCTCCCAACCTAGCTACGCCATGGTCTTAAACCTGACCAATCTAAATAGGGCCAAATGACGCCTATTTCTTCCTTGATTGCTATGTGTGGTGCAATGCTAAAAACCTCACTTCACCAAAGTCCGTAATGGGGGTCCACCCGATGACTTCAACCAATTAAGGTTTAGTGGCACCAAGCCGTATGATCTACTGACCAATAAACTCATAAGCTTCACCTCGGACCGAATGATTTCGAGAATTTTTTTGGATAATTAAAACTTATTACCAAGGCAGCTCCAACCAAAGAATACAAAAGAACAAAATCCGAGGCCACAACCAGCAAAGAAAAACTACATCACCTCCCCTACAGAGTCTCACCCATGTAACGAAATTAGCACCTACAACACGCAACCTAATTTCATTCATTCCATGTAACTTAACACTAAGTCGATGACTCCCGACCAATGAAGGTTAGTGGCACTGGCTTTAAAGGCTTTCACTACATACCCCCTGACCTGTTCGGTTTCAAGGCAAAGCCACTCGCTTATTTTTCTTTTCTTTCTTTTCTTTTCTTTGGAAGACTTCACTGGTCTTCACATGGGTAACAAAACCTATTATGGGTCGTCAACAAATTTAAGGCCTACTTGCAAAGCTGAAAAGAGGTATATAGCTTCTCAACCTATTGGTACAACTCCGAGGGCAGGTGAATCGCCAGCAGGAAAGTTCGAGGCTGAAATACGTTGAAATCTCAATTCACACTACAAACTAAATCATGTATGAATTGTTCTAACATTAAGGTAATATTATTGTATTTCAATTTTTAACTAAAGGCAAGAGTAAATAACAAATATAAATGTAGAATGATTTATAAAAGTAGAAAAACAAATGCATGGTATTTCTATGTCAGTATATTTCACAAAATTATCACTTTTCAAAAGAAACCCGTGTGGTACCCTCCAATAGAAGATGAAACTTAACTGGGCTTGAATCCGTGTGAGGAATGGCATGGCTAAACAAGGCACCAAGATCAGACCGTAATGCGTGAGGAAAACGAGATTTATCCCCAGACTCTAACCCTAACATTTCAAAACAAAAATTGTGATAAGATAAGCTTCAGAATGCTGTAAAATATTTGAAAAGAAAATAGGTAAAAGTAGTGGCACCACTAAAAACCCAAATTAAGACTTAAAATAATATAAAGTAAAAATTTCAATAGCTTTGAGTCATTCTGAGTTCTCATAGAACCACTCCCGGGCCAGGTAGCTCATCAGATCTCAAGGAGGGTCCGTAGGAGAAGCTCCACACATGCAAAGGGTGTGTGCTACAGTGTCTTCATGCTCGGCCCATCATTGGGCAACCTCGGTCTCTAAAGGGCAACGGCTGACTGTCAGTAGAGGAATGGCGGACTTCATTGTCCGTTTATCGTTTCTCCATCAATTCTACCCGATGTTTGTTAGTATCATGCCTTCCACCCGTGTGCCACTCGTGCAAACTTCACTGATTATCCCATCATCCTCGCACCGGAAGGTTATTGTCATGGAAAATGTCGAGTCTGAAGGTCATGTTGCCAGCGAGCTACGACCATTTCTAAGAATTGATAATGGCATTCGATGTGGCGTGTGAATTATCTACCTAATATAATGGCACTCGATTAGTTCCTCGCTTCCGCCTGTCAGAGAACTAAACTAAATTCCATAGAACTTATTCATTTACCAACACATCGTCCACTATCCCTTTTGGTATTTTCTCACCGAACGATCTACTTAAGGTTAGTGATGTTGGTTGGTTTAGCTCTTCCAAACCCAATCGCCATGTGACCGAGTATGGCAAATAGGTCGACACTGGCACCCAAGTTTGTCAAAGGCTTTTGTCAATGGTGGTTCTCCCAATGTTATCTGAGATATTTCAGTCCTCGATCCTCAGATTTCACCATTGTCTGCATTGGATGATGGAGCTAACTTGTTCGGCTTAAGAATGCCTTTATCAATGCCCAACCCTCTTTTGATCAGATGTAGATCTTTCAAAACTTTTGTATTAGACTGCTTGATGATGTCCAAAGTGTATGTTGACCTTCACCCGCCTATAGACTTCGTAGATGCCTTCGGCTTGCTGGGATGCCTTCTTCTTACTTCTTACACGTTGGGAAATGGAGGTGGCATGCAAAGGCTTCATTGAGTCCTCCTTAGAAAATGTGGCTCGCTCCAATTCTTCCCTTTTCTAGTTTCCTAATATAGTCGGGTATCGGGCCGATCAACCCTTCCACTTTGCTGTAATGATACTTACTTCATCCATTTCGGGAGGTTCATCCGGAATATTTGGCTTCATGGACTCCCCTTGGATTTGCAATGTAGGTAAACCTCCCCGCCTTGGCCGATGATTTTCCATTTTCATGGATGCCTCCACAGTGTCATTAATTTTTCTGCAGCATTACTTTCCCCAAATTTCATCTATTCTCTTGTTCAGGAGCTTTCAGATTTTTCAATTTTTTTGTTCAACCCAGCATTGAGCGCCTGTGTTCCTCCACAAACTCTACCACCTCAGTTCTTCAACTACAATGCACTGCTTCACGTATATGAGGGGGCGCTTGTCAAGTCGGTGGAAGGGGTGGTAGAATGCTTCGCTGTAAGCTCCCGGAGGCACATATGCAGAGGTTGAGGCTTCATGAAAGGTTAAAGACCCTCCAACTGGGGATTGTAAGTGCTACAGCATGGGGAGGCACTGACTCAGGTTTGTTGTACCACCACATCGCATCCTCAAATTTGTGGGCTCGAGCATGGCTTCCTCCGGTCGCTGGACTGCGCTGAAACAATTAATTGCATGGCTTTCACCACGCCTTCGCACCTCATGGACTCTTTTTTTTCACTCTCCAATCTTCTAACTGTGCAGATATCTTAGCTTCACCATATTTCAGAGGCACATATACTGCCTCCTCTTCTCGTCTGTTCATCGTGGCTTGAATCGTCGCTTTCTCGGGTTTGGCTCATCCCAGCCCTCAGAGGTCTCGGCCACATAATTGAGGAAGTCTCAATGCTCAGCCAGGATTTTTTACCAGAAATCTCCATAGCCTAATAATTGTCAGCGGAAGTGACATTCCATCATAAAAATGGTTCACCAAAGATCCATGTATCAAACCCATGGTGTGGGCATGCACCGGTTAGTTCCATAAATCTTCCCAAAGATCGTGAGAAACTCTCACCACGGGCGAGTCGCAAATGTGCAAATTTGCCTCTTCGTTGTTGTCTTGTGAGTAATCAAGAATTTTTTTAGAAACCTGGCCAAATTTCCTCACCCCAGTGGTTCTGGGCTCTTAATGCATTTAGCCAAATTTTGCCTCTGCCCTCTTTAGGCCGTGAAAGGCTTTCCACCCCGAGAGCTCCATCACACCCAAGACCTTCTGGTATACTTCCCAAACTCCCTATGTGATCAGGCGGGTTTTCATTCTCCATACCATGGAATGGTAGTGAAGCACCCAAATAGGTCTCACCGCCACCTCCTCAAATAGGAATGCATGAGGGCACCCACCCGGGTGGTGTATGTGATCCCTCATGGATCGAGACATGCATCGGGGTCTCCCAGCACTGTCGGTTTTTGATGTTCTCCGTGAGGATCCATTTGACACCGTAGAGGATCAATTCTTCAAGCCCTCACTGGTAGCAAACAGCTCTTCACCTTCGCCTACATGCGTTGTTCCTCATTCCACGCACATAAACTGCCTCCCGCACTAATTTCACAATACCAGAAAATAAACCAAAACAAAACTAACAAAAGGGTTAATAGCTAAATTAAAGCAAAGAAAATCGACACCGGAAAATAAACTCAGCGAAACCCGCAAGTGGAAAATGATAAAATCAAAAAGGGAATGAGATTTTTACCAAAACTCTGCGATATGAACTTCGCCGTCACCAATTTTTATCATCAGGCACCAATCCTTTAACCGCGCCATTTGATTCGTGTTTGGTCAGAAGTAGATTCAATCAACATATTTGTATCCTTAGTTCCTACCGCCAGTCAAGTTATCGCAGAGAATGCGGCTCAGTATCGAACACTGGATGGGTTTTCTTCGTGAAATGAGAAGTGCGCTTGAGTTGAAAATGACATTTCTCTTTGACGCATGGTTTGTTCAAAACAAAGGAGTTGGATATTGTAAACTGCAAATAAATTAAAGTGAAAGCTAGAAAAGAAGACCTGAAGCCTGGTCACTGATTGGATTTTACAAAAGTATTCATGCCCTGCTTGTTTCCTCATGTCGATAATATCCATAGTTTTTCCTAAACCCACCTGATTTGGCATTAAAACCTAAACCCTAAATTACTTCCCCCAAGTGAAATATGGCATTCATTGAGTATCAAGCTCTTACGCAGTATATGGCCCAAATACAGGCAACCTGTCACAACCACGTAGAGACAACTAAGGGATGACAGCCAGATCTGCATTTCGGCATCCACTGAACACAAAGCTTCACAACACACATCGCGTTGGGCCTGATCTAGGAGGTTTCAACCTAGGGTGAGACACAGGAGCTTAAAGGTCTCATAAATGCAAGCAGGATAAATGAGGGCATGAAAACTTACCCCCAAACCTCCACCAGTTGACCCCTCACGAAAGCCGGGCTATGAAGGCATCCTCGAAAGGTCATCCCCAAGTGTGTTCGCACCAAAGAAATGAGAGAAAGAGAGAGAAGATATTGTAAACAAACCCAAAACAAAAGCTATCATGCACTCTACCCGAGATGCAGGTGGGTGTCCCGTTTTGTTTTACGCCTCGGGTCGTTGTTGGTTGTTTCTGGGTCGTCATTTCCCTCGCTTTTGAGGTTCTGTCCGTTTTTCTTCAATTCAGTCTTGGGCTCGTATTCTCGTTGTGGGCTTTGCCTTTGGAAATAAATGCTTACTTATCCAAAATAAAACAAAAAGTCACAACAAAGTCAGACTCAAAATGTAGTTAGGTTACAAAGTTTATACGCTGGCTTATACAATAACTAAATGTGAACATCACAAAATTAAAATATTACTGTATAAAGGGGCCAAAATGGTAATACATCAAAAACGTGGTCGCTAGGATCAAATATACAAAATCACAGGTAGCAATTTCACAGTGTGGGATTTCACTAGCATAGTTGTACTTCAAGAAACACAAATTTCGCGTACTTAATAAATTTTTACAAGAGATGATGCAACTGAGAACTATTATCAAGGACTTTCACATTAGTTTAACTTCATTAGTTAAGGTAAATTCTCTGCCATATCCCAAATAAAATCATAGTGAGATAGCCAAATTCGGTTAATTTCGCTTAGCACGCGAAATTTAGTTGTGTTTATGTAAATTTCGCTAGCTCAGCCAAATCTCCTCAATTCAGATCATAAATTTCACTATGATTGTTGGGCCTTTCGCATTCTGCAGGGCCCTTCGTAATTCATAGCCAAATCCCGGATCGCTTCCTGCCCACCGCACGTCAACGATCTTCCTTTGCCACACATCCACCTTCCTTCATTAATCCAATGCCAAATTCCTTCATTTTTATGGTTGAAAACACCGCAAATCTTCAAAGATAAATGGCTTGTGTACGCAAAGACCTGTACAAATTACCCAAAAAACAACTCAAATGGCATCATGGTACTAAGTGGACTCCACACGCCAATTGGTTCATCTGATATGATTAGTATGCAAAGCAATCAAACCTATCCATGAAATAGGGTTCAAAATAGCATTTGGGCAATCAAATCAGATTTTATCCATATCCATAGTCTGTTATCCAAATAAACCATTTTTTCACTGCTTATTCATTGATCGGGTCGGAAATTCACTAGATACTTAATATGCATTTGCCATCTTTCCAACAGAGTCTTTAGAAAAAGAAAAGTAAAGAAAAAGAAAAAGAAAGGAAAAATTGTGACGCTTTGTCTTGAAACCCGAGCACGGTCTGAGGGGTATATGGCAAAAGTCTTTAAAGCTTGATGCCCTAAACCAACTGGTTGGGAGTCACCGACTTTGTGCTCGTTACATGGGTGAATAGGCAGAGTTTAGCAAATTGTAGGTGCTGGAGTTTTGAACTCATTAAGAGTCCAGGGTGAAACCAGAAGAGTTAGTGGTCGGCAGATCCTGGCGACTTGATGCCCTAAACCTTAATTGGTTGGGAGTCATTGGTGGACCCCCTTACATGGACACTTGTGAGTTCGATACCCTCAGCATTGCACCCCTACATCAAAAAAGGATTTGTGGAATAAAAGTGGGTCCTGATTTATTGAGGTTGTCTGCTAGGTTTAGACAAGAGTTAGGTTGGGGGGAAAGGACAGTTTGACAGATTATTTTTGAAAACTAATCAAGTTAACACTTAGGTTTTTGTGGAAGATGTTAGGTTGGTTCTCTAGGAGTTGACATTGTTTTGACACTTGATTTTGCATAGCACACACTCTTCTCGAGACAAATATCAGGATTTGATGACTTGTTAAAGGTCAGCATTATCACTTCATTTTTTTAAACATCATTTTTGATATATATATATATATATATATATATATATATATATATATATATAACAAATAATAAATCTGCTTATCGTTTCTTCTTCATCAAGTAAGGGACTAGCAATGCCTGTGTGGGTGGATTAATACAGGTTTTGAGCACTTTTTGTGTACTAATCATTTAATTAACCCAATTGGCATGTTAAGGACTCAGCAAAGATACTAATCAAATTTTAGGCAGTTTTGTTGTTTTTTCGTGCTTTTATAACGATATGGATTCACTTCAACTAGGAGAATCCAAGTTCAATCCTGATAACAGAACCAAAACTAGAAAGAAAAGAGAAGAGAAAGGAAGTAGAAGAAATGGAGCAAGATCACAAATTTTCGCAACCTACGACTTTTCACCCTCGCGCCACTGCTCATTTGTCCTCGCCGCTTGACTTTTTAACTTCTTTGGTTTTCCTAATTGGCCTCATTGTAATGAAGGTTTGTTTTGTTATTTTGTAATTTGTATGGGATTTGACTATAAAGCCCCATGTATTAAGCAATCGTAACGAAAATCTTCTTCATTAATAAAATTTTTGGAGCCAAGCTTTCAGCAGCTCCCACCTCTTTTCCTTTTCTCTCACTTCCTCACATTTTCTCTCATTTTCTCGCCTGCCAAACACCCTCCGAGGATGACAACTCAGAGGATGATTGGCTAAACCCCCTTTATCCTTGAAGAGGAAGGCTACTGGAGGAGGGTTCCTAAGGTTCTAAGGGTTCTCACAGTTTCAACGCAGGTATTTATTGTCATTTATGTGTCTCCTTCCAATCTAGGCTTAAATCCCTTACGCCTCGAATGACCCGTGTTCAAGTAATCTTAGGTTCAAAGTGGATGCTTAATTGTTAGATCCACTGAGATTCATTAGTTGTCATTTATTAGTTACTGTAAGGTGGGCCAAGGAGATAGGTTTACACTGTCTGAGACCATAAATGCTCAATAAATACCATCTTTCAAAAGGAAAATTATTAGGGTCCAGTTTTTATAGCCAAATGAAGATCCGATTCGGGAAATGACTATAGGTCATCCTCCCCAACGCGAGGAAAACGATCCGAGAACCTCTCAGTTGCCCTAGGACTCCAACCCCAATGACCTAACACTTCAAGGAGTTCTCTTTTACATTTTAACTTGTTTTATTTTCAGTTTCCAAACATTTCCCCCCATTGTTTTTATCAAACCCTAAAATCCAAACCAAATTCACCATTTTGGCCTTCACTACAAGTCATTTGTGCGAAGAATACCCATCCCCGTGTTCAACCCTAGAGCCACTATACTGCAGTAGCCATGCTACAGTAGTAGGAGGAATTAGGTTTATAAATTTTGTTGATTTCGACCACCTATTGGCACATGAATTAATGGCTCATAGTGTGCCACGTGTCAAGTGCAGAATATCTCAAACAAAGAGCTCAAGTGGGGCCATAGGAGATATGTGGCAACACATGGTTGGAGAGAAATCCAAGGGGGATGGATAAGGAGATAAGGGTAATCCAAGGGAGCCAATAAGGTGATGACACATGGCATGAGAGGACATTCCACTTGACCCATCCTGGACTTACCGGTGAGATAGGGAGAGGGGGGAAAGAAGAAATAGAGAGCTTAAAGAGAGAAGCTCTACCTTCTCTCTAAATTTCCCGACGATTGGACCGGCAGTTTCAAGTAGAGCAAAAGGGAAAGTTCATCCCTGCGGCAAGAGCTTCACATCGAGACCGGAATAGGGGAGTTTTGATAAACTCCAAGAGGTAAGGTTTTTCTCCTACTTGGTCTATTCCTTATTTAAGAGCCATTTTAATGGTTGGGGTGTTTGGGGCCTAATGGTCGTGACATTTCCTCATCCCAGATCTGGACTTGAGGCCGGAATTTCGGATTGTTTCTCGAACAAACTAACCGGGTTTATCGAACGCCACGCGATCCAAAGTTGTGCTCCCGTGTTTGTTTTCAAATGCTGGACGACGTCAATTGTTGATCGCCCATGTGTATTGTTTTTTAGCACGCTTAAAGATGAATGACATATTGGTTTTGTGTGAATTATGTTAGTATATGCATGTATGATATATTATCACGAGTTGGTATCGAAATGGCATATCGCATTACGTATGCACGGGGACACTGTAGAATGTTAGGTGTAAGTGTATGACATGGTTTTTGGAGAGTTTTATATTAGAGGGTTGACCAACAACTATTTATTGGAGTATGTCCACTAAAATATATCGGAGGGTTGTCCACAAAACTATGTATCAGAGTATGTTCACTAACTTATATCAGGGTCAGGCCCACAAAAACAACATCTTTGTCAGGAAATCGCTTTTTTTTTTTTCGATGGCAAGCACTTATTTCAAAAAGGCAAGCCCAAACATACAATCAAGAACAATACATGAAGTCAAATGCTGCTAGAGCAAACGAAAATCGGACAACACCTCCCCTAAAATCATAGGAAAGGGGCATCAGCCCGATACAGAAAACCACTGAAAATCAGCACAAATTAAGACAATAGCCCACATCCCGGGCACAAGCCACACAACCATCAAGGCAACAATAGCGTAACACAGAAGCTCTTCCTACAACTGAGCACATGTACTCGACCCCATTTAAGGGCCACCATGAACTCACCACAGTCCCCCAAGCCCAGACCTGGTCAAAGGCAACCCGGCAGAGGCAACCAAGGAAAAGCCCACAACTATACTCCACCAAGGAAACAACCCAGGGGCACCACATACCAACGGTCCCACCCGCACTACACCACACCGCAACATCAACAATTAACACCCTAAGTAATGACCATCTGATCACACCTCACCACAAAATTCGAACTCGACCAGATCCGTCAGTCAATCTGAGCGCCAAACCAATCTTGGACAAAACCATCGAGTATACCAAAATCACTGTGATTAATGAACACAATGTGGACGAACCGGTGGATAATAATACCATAAGGTCCTCAGAAGATAGCGGAAAACCAGTTCGCATCCCTTACCTGGCCGATGATTGGAGATTCAAGAATTCTTCATCACTGGGGACGGCTGATCCGAGTCCGAAAGTGCTGATACCTGCAGATCTGAACTTTGGGTAGTGCCCACAGCTTCGTCTGACCACACTTGGCACCACGCAAAAGCTCCGACAGTTACTCGGACCTCCGGCATGCCCAACACAACGACATCGTAGCCTCTTTTGGAACCCACGTCCTTGATTCCTCCCACTTCGGCACTCCTGCCCTCAACGCAAATCTGCACATCATGGTTCAGATCGTTACCTCCATCAATCGGAAAACCAAACTGCACTATCCGATGGAAATGGGACCCAATATCGCCGGACATGGAAACTGTTCCTCCCGGCCGAACCGTCACGGGCACATACCCAAAATCCTTGAATATACCTGAGATCTCCCACAAAGGCGTCGTCTGATCATCGACAGTTCTGATAATTTCCTTACCATATCCCGACACCGAGATCACCATCGCGCAAAGGCGCAGATCTACCATATCCGAGTTCAGCAAGAAATGGAACCTAAAAAACCGGTACACACCACCTTCGCCCGAGCCAAACGCTCCGACCTGATATTTCCAAATCCGAATTCCATAGTCGTATGGATTTAGGGAGCCTAAACCATAAATTCTAGGGAAAATCTGATACCCAAACAGAATAAATCCCGCAACCCTCGCCCTCAAGGCCGGGCAAAGATTTGAACACGGATCCAAGATCAAAGGAAATGGCCACGCCCTGCGGTTCCGCCACCTCTCCAACGACTCCAACGCCCATGATGCGCTTTAGGAATATCCAATCCTCGTATCCTAAGTCAAGAACCTCTCGATCACGATCCAAGACCCTCGTTTTGACTATACCGACGGTGCTGATTTTTCCAAATGAAGATCCGGGTGCGCCTGAACCCGGCAGCATGGGCGAAGCGTGCCTAACCTCCTTTTCGAGATCCGAACCGGCATAAAGCCAAACCACGAAAACCGTGATGGGAATAAACACCCATCACTCCGGGCCTTCCTATTTAGGGGGGAGAAAGTAGCATTTCCAACATATCTGAGCTGAGGAAAGAGTCAAAATCATCATTTGACCTGCAGAAGTTCTCTCAAGATATACAAACATGATCTCTCGTAGCGGGAAACGAAGATCACAAATGTAAACCGGAGAGAGGAGGTTTGGCGCCGTGAAACTCCCTTCCAAAGAAGTTGTTCTATAATAAACTTGTTCCCTTGAAAAGGGAACGGAACCCACATAAAAACCATGTTCCCTTGGAAAGGGATTGGAGATCAAAGAAAAAAAAAGAAAAAAAAGAGAACATATGCTTTCGCCATGAACCCCCTCCCGGGAGAGAAGGAGGGAAACCCCTGCACCCATCTCTTCTCTCTACGGATTCTTTCACGCCTCGTGAAAACATTTTTCCATACATGGAAAATGCATGTGTGAGGGAGTCGGTGAGGACTCGAGGCATGGGGCATGACATGTAAACATTCGAGTAGTAATGTGCATAATTTAACTTGAATGTGTGTGTTTTCCATTACATGAGCACTTAGGTGAGGAGTAACCCATGTAGGAAAATTTAACTATTGGGCATTGCTCACCTCGTCGTGGGAAAATAATTTTCAGTTACTAGAGGTGCATCGAGAGACGAAGCTCATTCGAGGCCTTAGGTGTGGAGTAAAGGCTAGATTAGGCCTTGTCTTTGTATTGTATAAATTATGGGTAGAAAAACCCCATTTTGTATTGTATAAGGAATAAAGAGTTGTAATTAAACTCGTTTTGGATGATAAATACATTTTGGCAAGTTTTCCAAGTTCCAGTGGCCTTAGTAGTAATAAGGCAAATTTATGTTGATTTTATAGTATGCTGAACGAAAAAAAAAGGTGTGGGATCAATGGGGTGGGCACGCCCATTTCGTTTAGGTCGAGACAATCGTAGTAGTGTCGCCGACAGAGGGGACTGTGCACGCCGTCACACGACGAGGACTCCACGCGCGCACGCCGCATGCCGTGGACACGCTGCGTCGCGACAATTTTGGTGGGTTGCGGACATGACTTTTATGTCAGAACAACTGGTGAGCCCGCTTGACCGAAATTTGTCGCTACATAATTTTCCTCGCTGCGATAGGGTTGGCTCGCTGCGTTGGCGTACGCCTTTGGTGTTCCTCGACAAGGCCGAGTCATTGCGGTATCACACAAACGCATGCCCAACCCGCGCGACAAATACACGTTATGCCTCAAGGCACAACAGGCGTTGTTGTCTCCTGTGGTCACACTGCACTAGGCTATGCAGCTGATTGAACTACAATGCTCTTGCACTGTTCATGGGTAGTGTTTAAAAAAAAAAATAGTACAAAAATGACCCTCAGGAATTGAGGGGTCACAAAATTGCTAAAAACAAAAAATGATAAAAACCCGGAAATTATACAGGAGTCAGATAAATTTGGTAAAAAATGTCAAATGAGGACCCAAATGTCATAAATGAGAAGTGTAAATGCCTAAATGAAAATGTGATAAAGTTTATTGAAAATGAAAGTGAAATGAAGCCTTAAAAAATGTAAAAAATGAGAAAGAGGAATTTGTGGGTTGTTTTCAAACAAGGCTTAGTGAAGGATTTTGATTAAAGACTAAATATCGGGTCTTTTGAGAGCCATTTTGCACATTTGGAAAAATAATGGGAGAGAGTGAGGAAGATTGGTGGTCTTTGCTCCGTGAAATCAAGGATTAAGGTGATTAAGAGGAAGAAGGAATATTGGTGTTGAAAAAACAAAGATTTAAGGGTAAGAAATCAAACCCTAAATATTGTGTTTGGGTTTAGAAAAAACCCTAAGTTGGTTTAAAAATTATGTTGATTGGTTTATTTCAGTTTTAAGGGTTGCTCTAAGTTGTTATATGGTTGTTTGGATTGGTGTTGAGAAATTTTTGTATAAAGGAAAAGTTGTGTTTTTAGGAGAGATGCTTTTTAAAATTTTCCTAAACCTATGTTTTGCTTTGGCCATAACTTGGTCATCGTCATCTAAATTGAGTAATTCAAATTTTAGGTAAACTAGACTTAGGAGAATAAATGTGTAGTGCCCCTTTCCTGCCTTCGAATCTCTAGCTAATCCGAACCGAAACCCCGGGGACGCAATTCTTTATTTATAACTCGACGCTCCTCGATCTTGTCGTTCTATCCCCGTTCACTTACTGCGCATTGATAGGGACATACCAAGGCATTTTCATGCTTAGTGGTTCTATACAATTCATTCTTTGTTTCATTTGAGTCAAATCATGAAGTTTTACTAAACAATACTTTCAAATATTTTTGATGATCACGCAATACTTTCATATATAATCATTTACTAGCTTCAGCCATCATCCTTAATATACGCTTTCATATGTAATAAATCATTTATAAATAAAATTAGGCATTTCACAATGCTCTTTCATTTCAATTTGCAATCATGTCACTCCACAGTCATCAATTCAATTCTACCCTTAACGAATTCTGAACTTACATTTTCAGATACAGATATTCTAAATCATTGCACTGGCCTGTTTACCCAGTTTGAGGAAAACATTTCAGTTATAAGGACTGGTATCCTTGCTATGGTTGCTGATTTTATTATTATAAACTAATGAGTGAAATATCATCAGATCAAGCTCCATGAGGTTAACACTAGTGTATAATATCAATACATTTGTTCGTAGTATTGCTAATTTGATCCTTATTGGTATACTCAACTGTGACATTTGTATGTCAGCCTATGTTCAATAATTATGCAAAATATAAGATAATATGTACATTTGTATGCGCCATGTTCAATATCATGTAATTTTCAGAAAACATTTTTGACAATCATCTGTCAAATTAGTTACAAATCAATATGCTTTTCTTATACATTTTGAACAAACATTTCAAATCTTGAAACGAGAATAGGAGAAGATAGAAAAAACCAATATATCTCTTTCTTTTTGCCTTGTCTTCAATCTCGGTTCTAGGTTAGGTGATCCTCATCGGTCCCTAGCAAATCACACATCAAATTTAGTGAACTAGCACTAATCACACTTTTACTTCGCCTCAGCGGCGAGGTATGGTACGTTTTTCACTTAGTTTCATTCTTATTTAAACCCCCATTGATCACTTATTAGGGTTCATAATCAATCGGTGTACGAATACGAGACTTTCAGAACAAAATCCAAAAATTTTGCCTTTAGGAATAAAGGTCTTTTCTACACTACTCTGCCAGAAAGCAAAGCTATGCCATAGCGTAAGCAAGGGGGTGGCTTTTTGGCCCTTCCAGCCAGAGAGGCAAAACCCACGCTACGGCCGAAGGGCTACGCCGCGAGAGGGTGCCCCCTTCAACATTGCAACGAAGGAACCTCGAACATGCGATTTTCTAGTTTCTCTTTTTTTGCTATTTCCCAAAATCACTCAAAACCTGCCAAAACAAAATATGGAAACTCTCCTAAAGGCATTTTAATATCATCCTAAACCAACCATGAGCAAACCTACATGGATTAGGGTTTTTCTAACCCAACATCATTTAAAGAAATCTAGGGTTTGGTTCTTACCTTAAAATCATTTTGCACTTGAAGCCCTAGCTTCCTTCTTCCTTCCTCCTTGCAAGATCTTGCATAAACATGGAGGGATTCACACCAATCTCCAACTATTTCCCCAAAACCCTAGCTCATCTCTCTCTCTCTTGTCTCCAAAACATTTTTGGCACTTGTGGGAGGTTCCTAAGACCAAATGTGGTCTTAAGTTATTTCTTCTCTTAAGGCCATGTTTGGCTCAAAATCCATTTTGATTTTAAGTCAGTCTCTCACTCACTTATAACACATATATCACTTATCTCGCACTCTCCTAAACACAACATTTTGTAACGCCTCAAAAATAACCTAGAATTTTGCACAATTTTATTATATATTCCTGCCCGAATTTGAGCTAAACTTAGGTTTTTCCGAGAAAAATTGATAAGTTGACAAATTGTGAAATGTAAATTGAAAGTGTGAGCATATGATTTAATATTATATGCTAAAAATGAGAAACTGAGTGAACCCGGAAATAAACCCAAGTGAAAAAGGGCAAATGTAGAAAAAAATTGTAAAATGAGGAATCTATATCAATGTTATAAAGAATAAATGTCTATGGAATTTATGATAAATGAATACAAAGTGTATAGGAGACTAAATGGAAAATTGGATTTATTGGTGTCCAAACAAGGGCTTATGGGGAATAAGGATTTAAGACCAAAAGATAAAAAATGAGAAATGATAAAAATTCAGAAATAAACAAGGCCTTACACTTAAGTGGGAATATAAAGGCCAAAAATGTGGTCTTAGGGCTCATTATATGAGCAATCTCGTTTTCAAGGAAGAAGAGAGGAGAAAAAGGGGGAAAATCTAGGGTTTGGCTAGAGATCAAGTTTTGGTTGGCTTTGCTTCCCATTCCTTGCTCCTAAGAGACCAAGCAACATACAAGAAGAGATTTGAAGAGGTTCAAGGTAATAAATCAAAACCCTAACTCTGTCCTATTTGATCGGATTTGGGAAAAGCCCTAACTTGATGGAAAAGGTTTTTCAATATTCTAAACCACTCCTTGAAGTTGTTTTTAGTAGATTCCATGGTGATTTTGATATGACCTAATTAGAGAAGATTTTGTGGAAGAAAATGGTTTAAAAATGCCAAAATCCCGCATTGGGCAAAATCAGAGGTGGGTACCCTGCATTCGGGCTGAGTGGTACCGCAGACAGATAGGCACCGGTACCCACTCACCTAAACCGGTACCTGCATCGACTGGACAATCGGTACCAGACGGCCAAAGTGGTACCCTGCATCTACTACCTGAAGCAGACCCCCTGCTTTGACATATTTTTTCATCAAGTAAGTTCCAGACGTATACCGATGTTTAAGGACCCAAAAATGAATATTGATCAGATTGCTAAGTCCTTACTCATTGGCCAAGGACCCGTTTTCTGCAGACTTAGTGTCTAAACCCAAGACTGTTAATGAAAATAAATTTGTAATTCAATAAAATTGTTTAACAATTGTTTATCCACTAAGAGTGCATGCGAATGTTATCGACTGTGTGGGACAGTGGGATGATCGCCTAACCTAGACCGAGATCGGGCTAAGAGAAGGAAGCTAGATCTCGACAATGGGTTGCTCTCTCGACTCTCTATTCTTATTTCAAGTATTTTGGTAGTTTACCAAGTAACTATGAAATGAGTACACGAATGAGTATATGAAATGAGTACACGAATGGGTATATGAAATGAGTACATGAATGAGTATATGAAATGAGTACGTGAATGAGAATATGAAGTAAGTACATAGATTGAGTATATCTTTAAAGATATCACTAAGTAAATATGGAATTGAAATGTGACATTTTGGAAACCGAACGAATGTGAATGATGATAAGGACGGGATTCATCAAACGGAATCCGTCATAAATTTGAATTGAATGATATATCGAATGAACCGCCTGACGGGATGCACCAATCGACATCTGTCACGAAGGCACCCCGAAATTGTCCAATGTCCCTTTGGCTGATGCACCAATCGACATCCGCCATGATGGCGATGGCATTGAAGAAATGTCCCACTCAATGGATGCACCAATAGTATCCGCCATGATGGCGATAGTACGAAGTGGATACCATGCTCCGGGGCGCACTAAACGTAATCCGCCTTACGGGAGACCTAATTGTTAAAAGTGATACCATGTCTGGTGCACCAAACGACATCCGCTGCGACGGGAGACAGAATTTTTAAATGTGTGCGCATTATTAACAATGATAATAAGGGAGGGATCTATTAAACGAATCAATTAAATGTGAATTGAATAGTCAGCTTTAAATAACCAACATCGATGAGCGTGAAATCGGATTTTATGTATATGTTTAAATCTCATAAATTGAATTGTGAAATGAATTGTTGCATCAAGATGCATGTTGTGATATAGTATATGATTTGGAAATTGAAAGCATGCTGAAATAAATAGCATGAGTATATAAGTTGATATAATAGGCATGGTTTAATGTTAAATGCATGCCAAGTTAAATTGAATATTGAAATAGAACTGTATAGAACCACTAAGCATGAAAATGCTTAGCCAGAAGTTTATCTATGCTCAGTTATTGGCAGACAGAAGTAAGATGCAGACCGGAAGAAAGTCATAGAGAGTACGACGTATAAGTATATACTCCGTCATTTGTATATCATCTCTTTTGAACAAGTGGTATTTTGTAAACAAAAGGGTTAAACTCTGAACCTTGATTTTGTATATCATTTTGAAAAGGCATGAATGCCTTCTTTGTAAATGTATTTTTGTTTTATGGGCCTACCGAATTGCATTGAAATTGTAAATGATCATGGGCTTGCCCAAAACTGAAACCGCTTCCGCAACGAAATGACATAATAAAATGTTTTGTTAAGATAATGAAACGCCTGAGTAACCAGTTCTATTAGGATCCGCCATTCGGTCGGGCCGGGATTCGGTCTGGACATTTTTGTAAAAAGAAAATTTAATAACACGAAAATAAAAAGAATGAATGATCCCATGCTGGCTGATTCGGACTCGCCTAATCGGTCGGACCTGCTCGGTCATACATTTTTCAAATGACCCTAGGTCCTTATTTTGCAAATCTCCAAATTCCGTCTCTTTTCACTGGGTTTATTTCCGGGTTCAATCAATTTCTCATTTTAGCATATAATACTTAACCACATGCTCACATATTTTCACTTTTCACAATTTAACAATTTATCAGTTTTCCAGAAAAAATCCAAGTTTGGCTCAATTCATATCCGGAATATATAATAAAATTATTATAAAAATTCTAGGGTGTTTTTGGGGCGTTACAACAAATCTCCCTGAAATAAGTGTATCCAAATTTAGACCCCTTTGAACCCAAAAAATTCGTGAAAATGAGGCATATCGATGCCTAAAAAGAATGATAAGAATGTCTAGGGATGAGGAAATGGGGAAAAATGAAAGGAACAATGTACCAGAAGGGAGTCAGGTAGATCCTAAATAGAAACCTTAGAATACCCAACTAATATATGATTATCATTTGTGATGGATTAGGGGCTAATGAGGAGAAAAGCCCGAGTTGAGGTCAAGATTCTGAGGATAGGAATCGAAGGACGACACTCTTTTTGGTTTGTTCCCCACTTCTCTCTCTCTCTCTAAGTCCAAAGTGTTTGAATGATTACAAAATGATTTGAATTGTGGAAATGATTTATAAGAAAAAGCATATCGATTTGTTTTAATTGATTTGAGGCAATTGATTGTGAAATGATATGCATATGAAAAATTGCATGAGTATTGAGAATGAATTGTTTGTATAAATGTACATACTATATTGTATTTGCTATGAATGATTTGAACGCCTTAATAGAATTTTAACTATTAAATTCGAAAGGAGGATAGATTGGTATACCAATAAGGGTCAAATTAGCAAGACCGCAACGAACGTAATGGATGTGTCACTGATCCATAGCCCAAATAGGACAAAGATTTTAGTGTTCACGAATTGATTTTTAATAACCAACAAGAGTCTACCGATCGTATCATGGTTATAAAACAAAATGCTTTTATACTAATTGTAGCTCCAGTGGGACCGCATTTGATTCCGTTATTCCGTGCATCGAAAGCATGTTAAATTCATTTAAGTGGCAAATTGAAATGATAAGAAAATCAGGAAATGCATGATTTGTGTTTTGAAATGATTTAATGTATATTTGGAATGATCACAACTGAATGAATGTATATGAAATGAATATATGTATTGTATTGCATTGATCATTCAAAAAGGTTAAAAGCATTGTTTAGAAAAAATTGCATGATTTGTATTAAACTGAAATGGAAGAGAGAACTATATAGAACTACTAAGCATGAAAATGCTTAGCGCGTTGTTTTTATCATCGCATAGGTACCGAGAGAACAAGTACGAGAACGTAGACCACAGTGAATCGGAGTCATCGTCAAAGTCACACAGAGGATAAGTAAAGATTCGTCACATGCATACATGAAATTATTCGACTCATTTTGTACAAACACTATTATGAAAATTGAACTTTGATTTTGTTTTGTAAATATTTGGTTATTGAAAACGACTAATAATTCCACATTGTATAAAGGTGGAATGGACTGCCGGGCATGAAATGCCATATATCGAATCTAAAAGAGTTTTATGATCAAATGATGGGGGCCCCTTTAGGTTAAATTGGTATTTCAGATATATATTTCATCTCAAGATTCAAATGTGTTTAGGGAAGGTAATTGTATTTAGATTATTCAAAATGATTAAAAAAGAGTGAGGACCGTTGCTCCGGATTGGGTTCTGGCCTTCGAGCTCCGGGTCCGACAAAGACAGCCACTCAAATTTTTACTGTGACGTGAGTCAGTTTAGCTATTCTACAAATGATTTTGAAATTGTTTGCGGCATGCATTGCATTTGCATATGCTGATGACGTGACTCGATAATTCCTCGAATCACCGACCGACTGGGCTGCCCTCGCCAGGAGTAATGGCGAAGACACGCCTCGAGCCCCGGTCCCTACCACACTCGCCGACCACTCACCGCCCTGGGCCTGTCTCGTGAAACACTTCGATGCTCGTGGTCGCACCGAGACCGATACATGTTCCCCTCTCGCTCCATGCCGGGTAAGGAGGAACATACCGGAGTCCGGCTCACCACCGATGACGGACCGTGGTGTCCCCCCGATCCCGAAAACCCCGGTATCCGAGTGACGCCCGCCTCATGTGTCCCTTACCATGGCGCGGGAAACATGTCATCTTCCCGCCTCTAATCGTAATCCGGGACTCGACTTTAGCCCTCCGTTAGCCACTCGCCCCGCCCCGAAACCCCCGGGGAACAAGTCCTCCGCTTCTTTCCCGAGCCTCGCGAAGAAGAACCTGGGTTCCCCTCTTTCTTATTACTAGCACCCGCATCTCTGGATGCTACGAGCCATCTACCTCTCGTCAATAATCAAGGCCAGACGAACGATCGAGGTCCATATCCTCAGAGGGTTATGTCCTTACACTCGCCCGATGGACAACTCAACCCATCCTCGAACTCGACCTCACGCCGCTGGCCACATAATCATCCCTAAATGTGCCAACTCGCGGAACTGCCACGTACTAAAGTACAACACATCGCCCCGTCTCGTACCTCAAGGAACTCTTGGGCCTTCGCATGTCTAGCGTAGTCAAAGTACTTCCCCATGAATAGTCCGCGAAAAATCATCCAATGTCATAGTCTCAAGTCCCCGAAGTCGCGGACCCACTCCCACCATATACGGGACTCACCGCCGGAATGAAGCAATAGTGAATCCGAGCAGTATCCGAGGTGATCTCCATAGCCCTGAGAATCCTCTCTCAACTGACGAACCAATGGTCGGCTAACACGGTCCCTCCCGTGAACGTCTGAGGATGGTGTGCCTCAACCTCCGAAGGTTACCGCACCTCCCCGACCTCTACCGCATCAGCCCGTGAAGCTCTTTGGCTACCGCAGCGACCCACGGCCTCTATGAAGGCTTGTCGACCAAAAATGTGGTGGTCGACCATCACCCCGTGACGACCTCTACGCCCGTCCCTCTACTTGCACCCACAACAGCCACATAAAGAAGTTTAGAATCATTTTCGTGTCCAACTGTTAGCACACATGCCGACCAATAATGTACTTAATATCCCGAACCATCCGTTGTTTCCGAACTCCTAAGGTTACGCTTTCTCAACCCTAGTGTTCGTATTTCCTATATATATCCTACCATGTATAATTCACGTGAATTTGCACACACAATCATGCACATACAATCAAAGCATAAAACCGTGAAAACACACAATGGCGTCGTGGATCTAATCCTCGTCTCGTAGACTCCGGTAACCACCTACCTAGACCTCGGAGGTCGAACTATGATCCGGATATCAATTTCGTAACACTAGGTAACTCTTAACTCAAGCTCCAACACCAAGCTATATCAGCCGTGATGCTCCTACACATTAACAAAGATGTCCTAAACCCATGCCCCACCAAGCCCCAGTATTCAGATCACCTAAGCTCGATATCTGCCGCGACACCCCCAAAACCCGGTGGGGTCCCATTGACTACCGCTAACTCAAGGAAACCTGTATGTCTCATATCATGAGACCCATACATGAAGAAATGGCCCAATAGGGCCCATCATCATACCCGTCCATACGGTTACAAGACCATACATTTATATAGATCTAAGAGTTATTACATCACTCCTAATACAAACATATATTAAAACTAGGTCGTTTTAATATATACACAAAACAAGAATCATACACATCCGGCCCGTCCATAATCCCGGCCTCCGAGGAGCCGCCCGCCTCTCGACCTGTCCCGTACCGAAAGGGGTCCCACGACTTCCAGCGAGCTAACGCCCAAAGAGAGATAAACTAAGGGCTATTTCCCTACCGAGGTGCACACGCAAATGATCATTTCACGCCAAACCCACAACCAACCGCATTAAGCATGTTATCCTATCATGGAAAAATCTACATGCATGTACATGAGACTATTAATCGTACATGGCTCCAAGTAATCGGGGTCAACCTCCGACTCCACCACCTAACGCAAGTGCCAATGGGAAATCGCGATCGAAGTCAATTCGAATTCCCATCTCACAATCCTGCGCCTATGTGATATTTATTTGATCGCTTGTCTTTTTGGGCAAATGTAACTTCTTTTCTGGGTCTCACCGCGGTCTCTTACACCCTCCGACATTTTTCTGCTTTCACCGCTGGATACTGTTTAACCAGTTTTCGTGTTTTTCGCACTGCTGGGTATCTTATCCCCACTACACGCTCGACACATTTTATTTTCCATTTTCGTTTAACACTATGGAACTCAATTTGACTGCCTCATTCTCAAGCCTCCACATGATCCAACACCAAATGCTGCCAAATCGCACCATGTACCACACTTCATGTAATGTGGTGTTACCGCACACCAATGCAATGCAATTTTGTAGCACGCACTCAAACCCATGACCAATATGAAAACCCTACATGGACATTCTAGCACCGTACACTATGTATAAAGCATGAATACTCATGTCTAATGCACACAACATTTCATATATTTAACATGGCGTACTGCGGTTAATATTCCACATATTCAAATCGCACATCACATAAGCATGCACTAACCAGATTAGTTCCGCGTAAAATCTCTGCATGGCATTCATTCAAGTAATAACAAGCCAACTTTTGATTTTCGGCCTTAAACTCGTAAAAACAAATAGCACATCCAAAACATGTAATAACCATATTAGTTCCAGAAAATTTGCATGTTAATATTCATAATTCTGTACGTTATTCATCACCATCAGCTCCATGAAAAATTGCATGTTAATATCTCACACTCGAATTAATATTCACAATTCGCATGTTATTCATCACCATCGGGCCTGTGAAAATTTTGCATGTTAATCATGCATGAAAGCTCCATAAAATTCTGCATGTTTTTCTATGCATACAAAATACACCAAACTGAGTTTTTCTTCGCATAAAACTCTAGAACATTCTCGTGCATGTTAATGGCATACAAGGATACACCCAAACTGAGTTTTTGATCTAAAACCCAAAATATTCGATGTTTGTCATGTATGAAAGCCCATAAAATTCATCATCATGTTTTTCATGCATAATAATACACAAAACTGAGTTTCTTTCCAAGATAAAACCTAGAACATTCTCGCATGTTAGTCATGCATACAAGGATACATCAAACTCAGTTTTCTTTGATCTAATAACCCAAAACATTCTCGCAGATCTTAATATGCATGAAAGCTCAGAAATTCTGCATGTTTTTCATGCATACAATACTACACCAAATTGAGTTTTCTTCAATTAAAAACTAAGAACATTCCCGCATGTTTGTCATGCATGAAAGGATACACAAACTCAGTTTTCTTGATCAACACCCAAAAAGAGCTCTGCGTGATGGAAGCCCTGTAGTACTTGCATGTTTTTCATTCATACAATACTACACCCGTATTGAGTTTTCTTCATTTAAAACTCTAGAACATTCCGCATGTTATCATGCATGAAAGGATACACAAAACTCGAAGTTTTCTTTGATCTTAAACACCCAAAACATTCTCGTACGGAAAGCCCAAATTTCTGCATGTTTTCATTCATAAAATAATACATCGATTGAGTTTTTCTTCATTTAAAACTCTAGAACATTCGTATGTTATCATGCATGAAAGGATACACAAAACTGAGTTTTCTTTGATCTAAACACCCAAAACATTCGCATGGAAGCCCAGAAATTTCGCATGTTTTTCATTCATAAAATAATACACCCAATTGGGCTTTCATCTCAAAACCAGAAAAAACAGCATGTACAACATCACAAATTCAGTCTTCAAATCCAGAAAATTTAGCAAGTACAACATCACAAATCTGCCTTAAACCCGTAGTAACCAGCATGGACAACATCACAAATTCAGCATAAGTTATTCCTTCAAACAATCACATAGCAAACTCAACCAAATGCTGCCCTTTCCATGGCCCCAAACAAGGAAATAACCAAAGAGGAAAGATCCTCACCTCTGAAGTGTGTAGGACTAGTTCTTGATCCACCCAAATCTGAAACAATGGAAGAAAAACTTCCTCCTCCCCTTTCTCCTTTCTTTTCTTTCTTCTTGTTTTCTTTCTTCCTTTCTTTCTTTTCTTTCTTTCTTCTCTTTCTTTCTTCTTCTTCTACGAATTGTTTGCCATCCTCCTCAAACTACCAAGTTGGTTTGACCTAGGGGAGCCCACCTTAACATCCATTTGTTTGACACTTGGTCAACTCAAGACCAAGTGTTCTCCATGCCACAACTTCAACCACTTTCATGCTCATGCATGAGGGTGGCTTGACATTTGGCTCCCACCCAACTCCATGCAATCCAGGCACATGACACTCGCCCATTCATGTGCCAAGTGTCTCCCATGCAAGTGCCACATGGCACCCCATGATTGGCCCGGTCCGTCTCGAATACGTGCAAAAACCGATACGAATTCGACGCAATCCGCTTTTGGTTCAACTAGGATTTCACGTAGATGATTCTAACGACGTGATCCGTTTCTCACATCCGGGAGGTCTAGAGAAAGATCTGTAGTTTTTTGTCCAGACTGCCCGGTAAGAATTACTAATTCGCTTCATTTTCAAAAAATATTTTTTTTTTTTTTTTTTTTTCCGGTTTCACATTCTCCCCCCCCTTAAAAGAATTTCATCCCGAAAATTCCCGCATACATACAAACAATCAACCACATGCATATGCAATAGTCATTTAAAACATTAATGACTAGAAAACGCACCTTCCCCATCAAACAAGAAGGGATATTGGCGCGGCACGGTCCTCGCCCCATGTCGCTCCGACTCCTGGTCGCGGCAACACCTTCCACAAGTCTCACCTTCCACGAAAAACCCGCTTCCTACTATCCATGATACGCACCGGTCCCTCCGGTCCCATCAAAGATCAACAAGCCTCCCAATCCACTATATGACTTGATCCTCGAGTGTACTCTCCGAGCATAGAGACGTGAAACACCTCATGAACGCTTATCAAACTCGGTGGCAATGCCAACCGATACGCGAATCGTTTCACCCTCTCGAAAGTACCCCGAAGGGTCCACGTACCCTGGGCCGATACTTTCCTCGCTTTCTTCCGAATCCGATCACTCCTCTCAGCATCACCTCAAGAAGACATGATCACCCACCTCAACTCTAGAGGTCAGCCGTCAGATATCGCCGTAACCTTTAGGCTCGAGCGCAAGGAGACGCCTGATCATACCCACCTTCAGGTGTCTCTCTAATCAAATCCAGACATGTGATGGATCCCTCTCCCACCTCCGTCCAACATATCTGATCGACATGGCCCCTCAGTAGAGAGCCTCATAAGGTGCCATCCTCGAATACTCGCTTGATAGCCAAGTATTATAGGCTTAACCTACCTAAGGGCAAGTGCTCCTCCCAAATGTACCCTCGAGATCCAGGACGCATGCTCGTAGCATGTCCTCTAAATTCTGGATAGTCCGGCCTCGTCGACCATCCAGGCAGGGCGAGTGCAGACCACCAGTCACATCCTGCGGTTCCTCTGGGAACCCAGAACTGAGTCAGAACCGAGGATCCTGATCCTATACTATAGAGACTGCAACTCCATGCAACCATACTATCTCCCAGATATGCCAACCCCGCACTCCTCCAAGCAGGAAGGTCATCCCGTGACGCCGGGAAATGTGCCGACTTTGGTGAGCCTGGCCCACTATAACCCATATCGCATCATGCTTCCGTGATGTCCGTGGTGCGAGTCACAAAGTCCATCGCGGATGTGCTCCCACTTCCACTCCGCTATCTCCAATGGCCGGAGAACTACTGCCTTCCGGTGTTCACCACCCGCCGGCACGTGAGACACCATCTGATTTAAAACTCTAACATGCCTCTTTCATCCCGCTTCCGCACATCGGCGACGGTCATGATACATCTTCGTGCCACTGACGCACGAATCGGGAGCAACGGAACTCCTCGAGGACCTTCCTCAAATCCATCGAATCGGGGACCACAACCCGCCCCTATACCAAGACTACCATCCGCGGTGGATGGCCCAAATTCCTTCGCCTCGCCGCACTGACCGCATCACCGATGGATACTAGTTCCCGCGCCCCGCACCCGACTCTATCACTGCCAGCAGACTGGCAGAGTCATCATACATCCTAAGGTACTCGAGTTCGCTTCATCGGGATCATAAATCGAATCGCTCTAATCGCCTCGAGACCGTCATTCCCTGAAGCTTTGTGACGTAGCTGCATTCTTGTGCCTTGGCTAAGCGCATCGCTCACCACATTTGCCTTACCGGATGGTAATGCAAAGTGAAGTCGTAATCTTCTCCAAAAACTCCATCCACCTACGCCATGTTGAGGTCTCGCCGCGTGAAGATGTATTTTAATTTTATGGTCTCGAAACACCCGAACGACTCTCACCATATAAGT
The DNA here is from genome assembly GCA_016808115.1 of Tetrastigma voinierianum. Classification (NCBI taxonomy): domain Eukaryota; kingdom Viridiplantae; phylum Streptophyta; class Magnoliopsida; order Vitales; family Vitaceae; genus Tetrastigma; species Tetrastigma voinierianum. The sequence continues at coordinate 116,346 of JAEQBH010000208.1, read as the reverse complement.
AGTGACGCCTAAATCTTCGTATGTAAGACTACGTAGCCCAACTCCATGTCATGCTGTAATTCGCCGTGATTCTTCAACCGCCGAGAACCATAAGCCACAACCTTCCCTGACGCATCAACACACCCTAGTCCGTCTCGAAGCATCACAAGACCGTGGTACTCTCTGTCCCCTTTCCGACTATTAGAATAGGAGTCAAGTAAGCCTCTGCCTTCAATTCCCGAACGCCGCCACATGAGTCATCCCATACAAACTTGACCTCCTTCCGAAATAATCTCACATAGCGCCGCTTGGGCCTAGAGAAATCCTCTATAAACCTTCAGACACCGCTAATCCCAAGAAACCACGTGCATCTCGAAGACTCCACTTCGGTCTCTCCCAACTCATTACGCCTCAACCTTCCCGGTCCACCGACACGCGTGAAGCCGGCTAACCACGTGTCCCAAAGAAACCCACCCCGCCAGTCTTCAAAACTCGCACTTACCGAACTTCGCTGCATATAACCTGATGATCCCTCAAAGTCAGAGTACGATTCTCAAGTGATCCTCATGCTCCACCTCCGATTGGGAGTAGATCAGGATGTCATCAACAAAGACCACCACAAATTGATCTAAATAGGTTGGAACACCCTATTCATGAGGTCCATGAATGCCGCCGGTGCATTCATCAATCCAAAGGGCATCACCGTAAACTCAAAGTGCCCATACTCGCGTCCTGAATGCTGTCTTAGGGATGTCTACCTCCCTAATCCTCAATTGATGGTAACCAGTGAGGCGGTCTATCTTGGAGTAGACTCGCGCCTTCCGCCTGATCAAACAAGTCACTAATCCTGTGAATGGATACCGATTCTCATTGTAACCCCGTTTCAACCTGTCTAATCGATGCATAGTCGAAGGGTCTTATCCTTCTTTTTCGCAAATAGAACCGGAGCACCCCATGGTGAAGTACGGTCTAATGAAACCTTGCCCTAACCCCGTGATTCGGGACTCGAGCTCCCCGTGAATCTCTAACCGCGCCTATCCTACGCTGAGTCATAGAAATAGTGACGTCCCAGATGCAACTCAATGCGGAAGTCTACATCTCCTGCTGAGGTAATCCCTGTGAGCTCGTCCGGGAAAAACATCCGCACTCGCAAAACCACCCGAGGTAGACTCATATCTTGTCTTAATTCGTCTCCGTGGCAAGGCTAGCTAGCTAACCCGGTCAACCCGCCCTCGCGGCCATCGTGAATCGTGACATAGTACTGGGTGAAACATCGTACCTATTCCCTCGAAACACAACACAAGTACCGCCTCAGCGTAGGCGGTAACTCTTGCTAATGATCACAATCTATGACAACCCGATGTGCCATCAACCAGTCCATCCCGAGGATGACCTCGAACTCTGACATGTCCATGACCTGAAGGTCCACCGTGAGTAGAATCCCGGAGATCTCTAACTCACATCCCCGACATATCCGATCAATTTTTTTGCCTTATTCCCTAGGGGAGAACTCACATGTAATGGCTCGTCTAAGGTCTCAACCTCTAAGCCGAATACTCACACAAGATGCGCAATAAAGGAATGTGATTCACCGAAATAAATAACACCCTTGCCCACAAGCGAAAAGAGTAGAAACGCATCTCGAATCACTGACCGGACCGTCGCCTCAACAGGAGTAAACGGCGAAGACACGCCTTCGAGCCCCGGTCCCGGCCTCGTACACTGGCCTCGACCGACCCATACTGGGCCCATTCGTCTCGTGAAACACTCAATGCTTGTGTCGCACCCTGAGACTGATACCTGTTCCCCTGGCCCGTGCTGGGGTAAGGAGGAACATACTGAGTCCCGGCCATACCCCATCGATGATCGGACTGTGGTGTCCCCCCGATCTCAAACCCCAGATTCGAGGACAAGCCCGCCATGTGTCCCGCCTGGATGGCGCGGAAAGGTCATCTTCCCAAACTTAATCAGAACCGAACCCTGCCTCGCCCTACTGGCTACGGCCCCCGCCCCTGAAACTCGTGGAACAAGTCCTCTCGCTTCTTCCCGCTCGGGGGCAGAACCTTCCGTAGCTCCCCTCTTCTTATTACTAGCACCGATTCTTGATGCTACGAGCGCCATCTACCTCTCGCCACACCAAGGTCAGACTAATCCATCGAGTCCATATCTTGTAGGTTATGTCCTACACCCGCTCTCGATGGACAACTTCAACCCATCCTCGAACTTCCCGACCTCGCTGCGCTGGCCAGATAATCATCCTCAAACGGCTAACTCGTGAACTGCCACGCATAACAAGCATAGCCATCGGCCCCCGTTCCCGCCCCTCAAGGAACTCTCGCCTTCGTGATGTCTAGCGTAGTCGGAAGTACTTCCCATGAATAACTGTGGAAAGTCATCCAATGTCATATTCCAAGTCCCTGGAAGTCGTGACCCACTCCCATCAGATCTAGGACTCACCCTCAAGCTGGAATGAAGCTAGCAATCCGAGTAGATCCGAGGTGATCTCCATAGCCCTGAGAATCCTTCCTAACTGACCTGAACCAATGGTCGGCTACCACGGTCCTCCTCCCGTGAACGCCGGAGTGATGGTATGCCTCAACCTCCGGAGGTTAACGGCACTCCTCGACCTCTAGCCGCATCACCAGGAAATGCATATCGCAAAGACCCATGGCCTCTATGAAGGCTTGTCGATCAGTGTCAGTGGTGGTCGACCATCACCCTCGTGGACTCCAATTCTACGCTTCCCGTCCTACTTGCCATCTACAAATACCAAGGAAGAAGTTTAATCATTTTCAGGTCCAACTAGCACACATGCCGACCAATAATGTAATTTAAGATCCCGGTCCATCCGCTTGTTTCCGAACTCCTAAGGTTACGCTTTCAAACCCTGTTCAGATTTCCTATATATATCCTACCATATATAATTCACGTAATTTGCAATACCACAATCATGCACATACAATCAAAGCATAAACTGGGAAATACACATGTCAGATCATAATCCCATCGTAGACCCTAGGTAAACTCAGACCTACCTAGACTCGATACCGAACTAGCGCATCCGATATCACCTCCGAAATTACCAGTAACCTAACTCAAGCTCCAACACCAAGCTATATCAGTCATATTCCTACACATTAAAATCATGTCCCAAACTGCCCCACCAAGCCCTAGGTATTCAGATACCTAAGCTCGATACAATTGCCGTGACACCCCAAAACCCGGGGGTCCCATTGACTACCGTCAACCTCAAGGTAAACCTCAGAGCAGTTCCCATATCATGAGACCCATACATGAGTAAAATGGCCCAATGTGTGGCCCATCATCATACTTGTCCATACTGCCAAGACCATACATTTCTATAGATCTAAGAGTTATTACATCACTCCTAATACAAAACATATATTAAAATCCAGTCGCTCTAATATATACACAAAACAAGAATCAAGGCCATCCGCCCGCTCTTATAATCCCGCCTCCGAGGAAATCGTCACCAGACCACCCCGTACTGAAAGCGGTCCACTGACGCAGAGCTAACTCAAGAGATAAATCCGACAAGGGCTATTTCCTATCTAGGGGTGCACATGCAAATGATCATTTCACAACTAAACCCACAACCAATCCATGCATACATGTTATCCTATCATGGAAAAATCTAGTGCATAGCGAGACGACCGTGACATGGCCCAAGTAACGGCCAACCTCCGAATTCCAATTCACCTAACGCAAGTGCCAATGGAATCAGATCGAAATAATCCGACTCCCATCTCACAACTCGCAATCTATGTGATATTTATTTGATCGCTTTTGTCTCGGGGCAAATGTGAACTGGGTCTCACCGCGGTCTCTTACACCCTCCGACATTTTTCGGCTTTCACCTGGATAGCCGTCAACTGTGCTTTCGTGTTTTCCACCGAGGGGGTATCTATCCCCACTTGCTACGCCCGACATTTATTTTCCATTTTCGTTTAACACCATGGAACTCAATTTGACTTCATCTCATTCCTAAGCCCACATGATTCAACAACACCAAATGCACCGCAAATCGCACTATGTACACACTCTCATGTAATGTGGTGTTACCGCACACCAATGAATGCAATTTGTGCCATCAAAGACTCAAACCCATGACCAATGTATGAAAACCTCTACATGGACATTCTACAATCGTGACACCTGCGTATGTGCTATGAATACTCATGTCTAATGCACAACATTTCATATATTTAACATACATGCAACATGTTATTCCACATATTCAAATCAGCACATCACATACATGCACTAACCAGACATCCCGTAAAATTCCCCGCATGGCATTCATTCAAGTAATAACAAGCCAACTTTGATTTTCGGGCCTTAAAACCGAAAAACAAATAGCACATCCAAAACATGCAATAACCATATTAGTTCCAGAAAATTCGTGATGTTAATATTCACAATTTCGCATGTTATTCACTGGCCATCGGGCCCATGAAAATTCTTCATGTTAACATTTACACTCAATTAATATTCACAATTCCCGCATGTTATTCATCACCATCGGGCCCAGGAAAATTTGATGTTGACCATGCACGTGAAAGTCACAAATTCCCCGTATGTTTTTCATGCATACAAAATACACCAAACTGAGTTTTTCTTCGCATAAAAACCTAGGACATTCTCGATGTTAGTCATGCATACAAGGATACACTAAACTGAGTTTTCTTTGATCTAAAACCTAAAACATTCGCATAGTTTGTCATGTATGAAAGCCCATAAAATTCATCATGTTTATGCATACAATAATACACAAACTGAGTTTTCTTCAAAAGATAAAAACTAGGAACATTCTCGTATGTTAGTCATGCATACAAGGATACATCAAACTGAGTTTTCTTTGATCTAATAACCCAAACATTCTGCAGATCTTAGTCATGCATGAAAGCCTGTGAAAATTTCGTATGTTTTTCATGCATGGGCACATACACCAAATTGAGTTTTCTTCAGCCTAAAACCAAGAACATTCTGCATGTTGGTCATTCATGAAAGGATACACAAAATCGAGTTTTCGATCTAAACACCCAAAACATTCCCCGCATGGAAGCCCGTAGTGTTCGTATGTTTCATTCATACAATACTACACCGCATTGAGTTTTCTTCACCAAAACCTAGAACATTCTCGCATGTTGGTCATGCATGAAAGGATACACAAAACTGAGTTTTCTTTGATATAAACACCCAAAACATTCCCCGTATGGAAGCCCGTAAATTTCGCATGTTTTCATTCATAAAATAATACACCCACTGGGCTTTCGCCCTAAAACTTAACAAAAACAAAGATGTACAACATCACAAATTCACTCTTCAAACTTAAAATTTAGCAAGTACAACATCACAAATTCATTTTAAACCTTAAAATTCAAGATGGACAACATCACAAATTTAGCATGTTATTCCTTCAAACAATCACATAGCAAACTCAACCAAATGCCATCAGTGGGTCTCAAACAAGGAACTAACCAAAGAGGAAAGATCCCTCACCTCTTGAAGTGTGTGTAGGATCAGTTCTTGATCCCAACCAAACAATGGAGGAAAAACTTCCTCCTCCCTTCTTCATTGATCTACTCATCTTCTCGCTACATCATCACACCCTCCTCAAACTACCGTTGGTTTGATTCAAGGAGCCTCCACCTAACATCCATTTGTTTCACACTTGGTCAACCTGACCAAGTGTCTCTCCATGCCAATAAACTTCAACCACTTTCATGCCTGGGCGTACGAGGGTGGCTCGACATTTGGCCCCACCCAACTCCATGCAACTTATATGATGACACTGGGCCTACCATGTGCCAAGTGGTCTCCCATGCAAGTGCCACATGGCACCCCATGATTGGCTCGTTCGCCTCGAAATACAAAACCGACGCCCCTGTGGACTGACGTTAGCTCGTTTGGTTCAACAAGATTTCACGAGGATGATTCTAACGGCGGATCCGCTTGGGCCATCCGAGGTCTAGAGAAAGATCTGTGGTTTTACACTCAGACTGCTCCTGTAAGAATTACTAATTCGCTTAGGTCTTTCAAAAATTTTTTTTTTTTTTTCCGGGGTTTCATGTAGAAGTCAGGTGATCGACTATGAGGGTAGTTGGGATAGACACATTCCTCTAGTTGAATTTGTGTACAACAATAGCTTCCAATCGAGTATTGGAATATGAGGCTCTCTAAGGAAGAAAATGCAGAACACCATTGTGTTGGACCAAATTAAACGAGAAGAAGATAATTAGCCCCGATTTGATTCAAGAAACCGAGGAAAAAGTGAAAATGATTAGAGAAAGATTGAAAGTGGCCACGGATAGACAAAAATCCTATGCCGACATGAGAATAAAGGATATTTGACATGAGATTGGCGAAAAAGTGTTTTTGAAAATATCTCCTTGGAAGAAGGTATTGAGATTTAGAAAAATGGCAGTTTGAGCTCAAGTCTATCACCATATGAGGTGATATGAGAAAGTGGGTCCAAGCATGTGATTAGCTTCTTTAATTTAAAGTTGGAAAAAATTCAAAAAAATTTCCATGTGTCAATGTTGAGGAGGTACAGGTAAGACCCATTGCATGTAGTTTCTTCGGAGACAATTAAGTTTAGACCGGATTTGACGTATGAAGAGGAGCCAGTAGAGATCTTGGCTTAAGAAGTGAAAGAGTTGCGAAAAAAGAGAATCCCATTGGTAAAAGTGCTGTGGAGAAACCACAAGACTGAGGATTAAGGTGATTAAGAGGAAGAAGGAAGATTGGTGTTGAAGAATCAAAGATTTAAAGGTAATAAATCAAACCCTAACTTTCCTTAATGTTGTGTTTTGATTTACAAAGAACCCTAAGTTGGTATAAAATGATGTTGATTAGTTTATTTCGCTGGGGTCGTCAAGTCGTTATATGGTTGTTTGATTAAAAGGAGGAATTTTTGTATAAAGGAAATGTTTGGTTTTTAGGGGAGATGCTGTCAAAATTTTCCAAAACCCATGTTTTTGTTTTACCATAACTTGGCCATCACTTATCCGAATTGAGTAATCAAATTTATGGGTAAACTAGACTTCTAGGAGAACAAATCTCCTTGAAATAAGTGTATCAAAATTTGGACCCCATTTAACCAAGAAAATTCATCAAAATGAGGCATATCGATGCCTAAAAAGAATGATAAGAATGTCTAAGGATGAGGAAATGGGGAAAAATGAAAGGAACAATGTACCGGAAGGGAGTCAGGTAGAAATAAGACCTAAATAGAAACCTTAGAATACCCAACTAATATATGACAGTCATTTGTGATGGATTAGGGGCTAACGAGGAGAAAAGCCCGAGTTGAGGTTGAGATTCCGAGGACCAAAATCGAAGGAAGACAAATATTTTTTTTTTGTTCCCCACTTCTCTCTCTAATTCCAGTGTTCGACGACATAAAATAATTTGAATTCATAAATGATTTATAAGAAAAAGCATATTGATTTGTTTTAATTGGATGAAGGCAATTGATTGTGAAATGATTTGCATATGAAAAATTGCATGAGTATTGAAAATGAATTGTTTGTATAAATGTACATACTATACTGTATTTTGCTATGAATTATTTGAACGCCCTTAATAGAATGTTAACTGTTAAATTCGAGTTGAGGATAGATTGATATACTGATAAGGGTCAAATTAGTAGTAATGTGAAAGAACATAATGATGTCACTCCGATCCGTGAGTCTGGACAAACATTCCGTAGCGGTTCACGAATCGATTTTTAATAACTCGCCACAGCCCCGCCAAAGCACCGCATCAGATTGATTTTTTTTGATAATTAGGACTCGAATTCCCAATGTTTGTCGGTCAAAATTTATCGCATTTTATCTATTATGAGTTTGTTGTATCGACTTATTCATTTCTACTTGTACCCCTAACCACAATACTCTTAGAACGCTCTGATATTCGTATGGAACTTTTACGAGACCTCATTTATAATTGTTAAGGGTTTATATATATATATTTATGTATAATTGGGTGTTAAATTAATACATGGTGTTACTCCCTTCCTTATAGGGGTTCCACCGCATTTCCTAGTGGATTTATACAAGTAATTTCACTATGGATTCACCCGAAATCCGGGAGGGTATCCGGTCGGGTCCCGTCATTAGAATCCAATGCACCACCGCACCTCCGCATAAGATATTGATCCGCCGGTCCAAGTCTCGGATTCTCGCCACTTTATCAAGGAGCAACGCGCCACAATGGGAAAGTCTAGTAGAAATCAATGGACCCAAGATATTTCAGGAAACCTCCCAACCAAGCCCGTAATGTTCAGTAAATCATTCTTAACATCATCATTAACCCTAGCAAGGAACATGGCGCTCTTCTGAACGTTCACTTGAAGCCTGTAAAATTTCAAATCAAGTAAGCTTGTCCATGATAATTTGATAATGGGATGTGCTGTCCCACCAAGAATACATAAAACATCATCCGCAGCATAAGTGAGTTAGAATAATTTCCTTACATTTAGGATGAAACTGAAAACCTTGCCTATGGGCTGCCAGTGATAAGGATCTAGAGAAAGCTTCCATACTGAGGATGAACAATAAAGGGGATAAGGGGTCCCCTTGCCGTAGTCCCCGCTTGCTAGCAAAGAACCCCGCCAAATTTCACCATCTCACGCCATGTAAGGACGGGGGGCGCGATGCATGGCCAAATACATCTCATAAGGTGTCGGAGTACTCCATTCTCGATGCAGACTCAAAGATGCGCCCCAACTAATCAGGTCAGGCCTTCTGTCTCTCGATGGTAATTTATCATAATCTCTTGGGTGATAAGGATATTGTCCGCAATGCCCGTCTCACATAAAAAGCTGCACTCGAGAATGGCTTATAACTTCGTGTAAGCACTGCTTTAACCTCAAGAACAATGATCTTCGAGATGCACTTATAAATGGTATCAAGAATGTGAAATAGCCTATAATCGTGCATAGAACCAGGGTTAGGGACCTTTGGAACCAAAGTTAAAATTGTGCAGTTTATCTCTCTAAGCATACAACCAGAGTTGAAAAAAGAAACCACAGCTTCACAAACATCCCTCCCAATAATACTCCACGCTGCCTTGAAGAATAGAGCAGAAAAACCATCGGGGCCCGGGGCTTTGGAATCAGCAATAGAGAACATGGACTTCTTGATCTCCTCAAGGGTTATCTCACTACAAAATGTCCGCATGTCATGGACCACAAGAAACCCTCTGTGTTATCTAAATATCCAAAGATGGTCATTTGGGACCTCCAAAGACATAACACGTTCGAAGTGGACTACAGCCTTCCGCTTGATGGCTCCTGATCATCCGTTCTGCACCCATTAGCCAAAGTAATAACTTTATCGAATTCCTAGCATTCCGAGCTTTGACTGCTTTATGGAAGAAACTGGTGTTCTGGTCTCCAAGTTTAAGCCATCAACTCATTTCTCGCTTTCAGAACCCTCTCAAAGATGTGCTAGATCATGGTATGAGTTTAAATCAATTTTTTCCCATTTTACCACCTATGGGGTCACGGATTGTTAAGCAAAGCATATCAATGGGTCAGAGACTTTGCATCCACAACCCGTTCAATGCAGCCTTACCAAAAGAGGAAGTCAAAGACTTAGTGGGCTGACGACCTTCACTCTTTCGGGACATGACGCCTATACATGGGTGTACCATACACTTCATTTTGCCAAGCTTCCTTAACTAAATCAAGGAAAGCTAGGTGGTCAGCCCAAAAATTAAAAAATTTGAAGGGGTAGTGTTTCCTGTGACCAGGGTCCAGCCTAACATTTAGGTAGGTAACCAGAGGGCTATGATCCGATAAACCAGGATGGAGGACTTCCGTCATCGCATTGGGAAACATATCCAAACAACATTCATTTTGGAGGCAACGGTCTAGCTTCCTAGCTATAAAATTTTCCCCCTCTCGACGGTTCATCCACGTAAAAATGGGCCCCAAGAAAGGGAACATCACCGCCTAAGATTGAACAAACACTCGTGAAAATCATTCATGGCCGTGTCATTCATCAAGTTACCTCCCGACTTCTCACTGACAAACCTGGTGGTGTTGAAATCACCAATTATCAAGCAAGGATTTTGGCCCACCAAGGGTTCACACCACAGAAGATGGCGCCACAGCACTCTTCTATCAATGTAGTTATTCGAGGCATAAACGACTGAGCACCAAAAGGAATAGTTACCCCTGAGTCAGAACGCGACATACACGGCTCGGTCCATAGAATGAATAACATTGATGCTAACCTTTTCGTGGATTTACAAATCCATATTCGACCAAGCATATGATGCTCATAGTTATGAAGAAAGCTCACCTGGAAATAGAGAGAGTTGAAAATTCGCCCTGCTATGAGCTCGCACTGAAGTTTCAAAACACAAACAAAATCCAATGGCTGACTCCACAAGGAACGACTTTTCATGGCGTCTGTCACCCCTTATATTCCAAGCGTGAACTTAACCATCGGAAGAAGTGTAGACCCTCACCACTCGGATCCCTAGAAGCTACGCCCGCTTTTTCATTTGCTTGATCTTCTTTCTTAGACGTTGAACTCGTGTGAATTCCAAATTCATCAACTCTTTAATATGCTTCGAACGTGTCCGTAATAGGAGAGGTAATGAGGGACCGCTGCTAGTGCTAGGATCGCACTGACATAACTAAAGACTTTCACGTTCTCAGAGTACAATCCTCCTCACGCTGAGCTAGACATCCAAAGGTATTTCCAGTAACTGTCGACACTTTAGGCGCCTAAACTCATTACTTCCTCGCATAGAAATCATGGAATTTATTGCACCCCCACAGCCTATATCAACACCATCGCTTCATTATCACTTTAACTCCTACTGGCTCCTTACTAAAACCATCCCCGGATACCTGACGATCCTTCTTGTCAATAACCAAGACCTCTTCCCCAACCTCAACCTTACCAAGATTTATGGAGACAGCTTTACTACTTTGACTCTTAGCATGGCAATTTACCAATTTATGGCCAAACCGTTTGCAGTAGGAGAAACATTGTGGAGCCCAAGGATACTCAATACTTATCTTAGTGTATTTGCCGTTACCCATATCCAGGAGTACAGACTTAGGAAAATCACATTCGACCCCCACCTCTACACATATCCTAGCAAAAGATAACTTTTTTTTTTTTGGATAATTAAGAATTTATTACCAAAAGGGCAACGCCCATCCAAGCAAAAGATAACTTTGACTGATTCTCGGTGAGGGAATCAAGATGGAGCTTGTCACACTCGATTTTACAAAGTAAGGATTTCTATGTTATTATTTTTTTTGGATAAATAAGAATTTATTTCCAAAAAGGGAAAAGCCCAAACATACAACACTTTTTTTTTTGTTATCTTTTCCAAAAAGATACACCCTGATTTCCAAAAAGGCAAAGCCCAAACATACACCTTGATTTCGTTTGCTCTAGCATTTGACTTCATGTATTGTTCTTGATTTATGTTATTTTACCATCTCTTTTTTTTTTTTTTTCACAACTTGAGTCTCTAACATAGGACTCTTTCAAAATCCAACACTTTGCATAAAAGGGGCTACCACTAGCCCTACACACCATATATATCAACCTGTATTTCTTCAAAACCTGAGTCCAAAACTCCACTTGGAGTAATCGCCTAGAAACGTAATTAAAACTCAACTCCAGGTCTCAAAACATATATATACATATATGTACTAAGGTAAGTCCTCAATGCACCCAAGACTATACACTTACACTTGATCAAAATAATATTTACACAAAATCCCAAAACTTTCTACAAAGTGTCCCAAACTAATCATAAGCCAAATATACAATGACCCATGATCGATATGAACTGGTCTAAAATATACAAGCAGAACTCCACACAACACTAGATGTTCCCCAAAAATGTATGTCCACCACCGCGATGCTAAGGTCGACGCACACCCCAAACCTCCAAAACCCTCGCAAGTAAGTCAAATCCTCAAGTCATGCAAATTGGTCTCGCATCAGATCTAGGTGGAGGGAATAATGGGGGTGAGTTCACAATCCCGTAGTGAATCCCATAACAAGCCATGCTTATAAAAACATTTCAAAATACAAATAATTCAACACATCTCAAAAACATGAGCATTTTCAATTAATAGGTTGATGTGGGAAACAAATGGATGCAATAATACCACCATCTCGACCCTCATCAAGTGACTCTTTGGCTTTCACCTGTGGACTAGCCGATCATCCCGAACAACGACAAATTGTCGACTTTACTACCTGTGGATATGCCTTACATCCCGTGATAACGACAAATTGGTCGGGACTTACCACCCAGTGGATATGCCCACATCCTGCTGTGATATCTGACCTTTCCGGGGACTACAAACCTGTGTGGACTAGTCATAGTCCCGTGTCCACTACATCAATCCGGACTCTCACACAGTCCCATACCCATGTCATGCTTTAAAACAATTTCACAAAGCATTCATCCAAAATCACACAGTTCAAGCATGGAATGGTACAAAATTTTAGCAAACCATGGTATAAGCAGGAGAAGGTTACAAGATCCCCTACCTTCCTTGGATTCAAAAATAAACAAGTCTCCCAAGGAAGTCAAAACCGAGGCTACTCCAAAGGATCTGCAATTAACAAGTCATAAGATTTCTTAGCCTCAACAACTGCTACATAAATACCCAATTGGTTTATTACTACTTCACCACTGAATCACACATATTCTTATATACCTACCAACATAAACCTTTGATCCTTCAAGAGCACTCTCTTTACACTTACAAATATCAACATTTAACACCCTCTATTCGGGGTAACACAAACAAAGACACACAACACTCACTTTCTTTCTTCACCTATCTCAAGACCCCTTTTTTTTTTTCAACTACAATTTTTGACCAGCCATACATGCTTTTGTTCATTGTGGTCTTTCTGACCAAAAGTTCCCTATCTCTTAGCTTCCACAGCCTTCTAAATCAGGTCATTCGACTCCCAAAATCAAGAGTTATGGTTTTTTACAACATGATCTCCTGACTGTTTCCTAGGGACAGAATCTGTGCTCTCACCCTTTTGATGAAATTATGGGAACAACTGAGTCATTACTCAACCTACTTCTCTCAGCTAGTTATTTCTTATGTGTTCACTTTAAGAAGATTTGAACCAATCTGATTGAATTCAATATAATCTAACTGAGACCAAAACAGGAACTGCTCCAGAACAGGGGACAGAATCTGTACCTGACCTTCAACCTCAAATTCAAGGGTCTTATGGTAGGTTTTAGTTCTTGGTTGCTTCTAGACATTCGAAGGTCTAGGTCTTGGGCTTCTTCTCCAACTTGAATCATCCAGTTCGGAGTTCTTTAGGCCAACTTATGGCCAAAACACTGTCATGGGGTCAAGGGGAAAGCTGGACAGCACCTCCCTTGGACACAAACACACACATGCAATCTTCACAAAACTGGTCTTTTACAATTTAGGGTTCCACCAAACACACCTTTCATCAAATCTAGGGCTAGGGATGTAATCCCAACAAAACCCAAGAATATAACCAAAAGTCCATAAGAAATACAACTAAGGCCCCAAAGAGGTTTACATACCTTAGTGAACTTTTCCACCAAAACCAAGTTTCTTTCAAGCCTTTTTCTCCTCCTTCTCTCTTAGCTTCTCTAGAACTCTCTCTCACTACCTAAATTCCATAATTTTCCATTTCCTAGCAAGAAGTTGGTCTAGCATCCAAAACCAAGAGGGAATTGGTTTGCTTGGCACATGGCAGCTCTCTCATGCACTTGCTATGTGCCAAGAGTCTTACCCGCATGTTTGAGGTGTCATGCCCTCATGATGCCACATAGCTCACAAGGATATTGCACTTTAGTCCCTCTCCACTAACAAGTTTTTCAAAGTGGTCCTTCAAGACATACTTAATTTCAAAACCTAACAAAACCACGAAACTTACCTAATTGCATAATTGACCCACATGCCATAAAAATGCAATCTAACACACTTTGCTAATCCTCTAATTAAACCAACCATTAAGATTGCTGTCTAATCACAATTTAAAATATCATAGGGCATAAGTTGCATTTGCTCCCAAAAATCCTTACTAATATAACAAAACATATAATACTGTGTGTTACAAGCGATTACCACAAGACTAGCAATGTATCCAAGGCTTAGCTTGTCCAATATTCCAAAGGAATATTATGTAACTTGACCAAATTGGAATAGTGTGAGTCGATATTGGCATATCCATACTTGGCTGCCATGCACATAATATGAAAGGTCTCCCTGCAAGATTCCATGGACCAGATTCCATAACCCAATCCCGAGCATCAGGGTCCCTGAATCTAAAGAAATATAAGCCATTCTCAGTCGTGGATATATCAAGCATTCCTTCGCCTACGCTTGTCAACCAAAGACGACCAATCGATCTGGACGCAGAGTATCCGTAAATTGCTCCAACCAAACACCCCCTCCACATATCAATGCCTTTCCGCCACCGCTCCACGAGGTTTGACAACAAGCTTCCCATCTGCTCACACTCCGCTTAGAGAACGTAATGTGCCACTTGTTTTGCGTATTGAGAAATGTGGTCTTCAGATTTCACTCGGAGAGGAATCTCCTTGCCCTCGATCCCAAAATTTCCACCCGCTTACCCGGTACCTCGTATCATCGTAGTGGCCCCGCATTTTAACGAGCTTTCATACCCATTCACTGTACTCCAACACCTTTGTAACGGACTCTAGTTCACAATCCATCTGCTTACCCGATGATGCGATTGTCTGTACCTTCCCACCATGGGGATGGAAGGTCTTCAATCGAGCGCCTTTTACAGATCGACCTGGTTGTGAGGTCAAGGGAGCATTATCTTGCGTGACTGGGAGGGAGCACCAAAGGATAGCCAGTGGGTCGCCGTTGGAACTCAACACCGCAGACGCCTTGAGTCGCCATCGCCACGCCGACGGCCGATCTTCCCGGACCATGTGCACGCCTCCGACGGCCTCACCATCGTGGCCAATTTGTAAAATCATTCCTTCGTGGAACTGAACGAAATGGGTATCCTTTGTAATATCCACACTGTGTAAGTCAACTTTTCGAAGGCGCATCACGGTCAACCCCCTCGCCAGTCCCCACCATCTCGTTTGTGCCCGTGGAATCAATGCGAAGACGACAAGTAGGTCATCGCCAGAGAGCAACATCGTTTTGTCATGTTTTCTCCCCAAATCCCACTGTAAGGCTTATGGAGATCAATTCTATATTTTACACAATATATAAAACAATGTCATTCAATAATTCATCAGAATGCTCAATGGATGCAGGATATAAACCTGTGTCCATCGTGATGGAAGCAGGGCTAAGGAAGGGAGTGTGGACCCTCTTGAAGTCCCACTAGGCCCTATGACACGAGCCAGGGCTAAGAGATTCAAAGAAGCCCTTCATGTTTTAATCCGAGATGCCCACATGGAAGAAGCTTGCGTGAAATTAACTCGAAAGGAACAAAGATTTGTCCACATCAGCAAATTAAACTGACTCGCACCAAGACAAGGGAATTTTTTACTATGATTTGCTGCTATTTTGCGCCGATTACTTCCGCAGCATTTGGTGTTGATTTGTCAAGCATTTTGAGCCGATGGTTCTTCATTTGTTCCCGATTTGCTGCTATTTTGGGAGCTTTTTTGGTGCTGATTTGTTCCTGATTTGGTGTTGATTTGCTGTTGATTTATTCTAGATTGCGGCTTATTTGATTCCCAAGCCTTATCCTAGAATTATCTAGTTTCCTCTTTTCTTAGTGTGTTACTTTAGGACAGTATATTAGTTTCCTTCTTGTTTGGCCAAATATTTACTTTCCTTGTGGCCGAATATTTAGTTTCTATTCTTCATATTTTTTTGGCCTATTTAAAGGCTTGTTATCTAGGGATAAAGACTTATCGGTTTTAAGCATTTATAAAATTGAGAGTTTCATTTATCCAAAAAAAAAAAAAAATTGAGAGTTTCAATTTCTCTTTGGTTCTTTAAAGAACTCCTTGAACTTATCGGTTATTCCGTGGCGTTCATCAAGACTTATCAATCGGATCTCCATCACCAATTGTGGCGTCCTCACATATACCAAGGTTCTTGGCCTATAAGCAACGGGTCAAACTCATCCATCCAAGCCGACATTAGAGCGGTTCTTCCGAGCTAATTAGATCACGGGTCTCCTCACAAGTTGACAGGGTTCGTATCAATCAACCACATAAAAATTATAAAATTAAATCCTTTTATTAAAAAAAATTTTGAAGGTTGAAAAATCTTAGGTACCGAAATAAATATGCCTCTTCAACAAAGATCGGTCTTTTATGATTTCAAGGTGGCTTTCATGACGCCCCAAAACCCGGGGGTCTCGTCGACAACCTGTCAACCTTCGGATGTCTATGGAAATCGAGCATCCCGATATCATTCGTCTCATACCGAGACATCATCAATCGTGAGTTATTTAATTCATAAATACACAAAATAACTTTATAATCCGTATACAAAACGGAGAGTTATAGAACCTCACTCACACATATTATCGAGAACCGTACACAAAGCGCGATCCATGTTGCTCCCTAAGGGCGATAGATCTTTCATAAGTCCTCAGCGCCATTTGTCTTTCTACGCCAATTCACTGCTGGTATTTGCTGAGGATATTAAGGTTAAGTGTGGGAATGTTAGATTACCGCTGAGTTGGGAGAAATTTGTGGGTAAGTGCTACTAAAGGGAAGTCTTTAAGGCCATATAATTAAGAGAGAGGATTGGTGGTGCAACCATATATCACTTGTGGAGCACAACGGAATAGTAGAGCTTATGAGAACATCTTTCTCCTTCGATGCTATTTTTCACCCATCTCGTAATGACATTCGACACACTTAGTTTTAAAAGTTAAGGACAACTAAAGGAATGTGACAATGTGTGAGAGAGATGTATCTCTTTCCACTCTAATATTCTTGGCCATGGTAGGTCCGTGATTGATGGTTCGCTCGCTAGCTGGTCTTGGTAGTCCCGGGTTGCCTGCCCACGTAATGAAAGGTGGTTGCTGTTTTGTCCGGAATGTGGGTGTGAGCATGTCGAGTGTTCTCATTTGCGGTTGGTCAAGCTACAAGGTTCTCCCTATGCTTTGGGAGTGTCACCGCTTTTTTCTGCTCCTGGGCCTTGCAAGGTACTTTGGTTGTATGTTCTGCCTTTTGGAAATAAATTCTTAATTATCCAAAAAAAAAAAAAAAGTCCTCGAGCGCATCAATGACAATGCATACAAGCTAGATTTTCCCAATGAGTGTGGACCCGCTTGAAGTCCCACTGGGCCCTATGACACGAGCAAGGGCTAAGAGATTCAAAGAAGCCCTTCATGTTTTAATCCGAGATGCCCACGTGGAATAAGATCGTGTGTTCAACCCCAAAAAGGAAACATAGATGGTCCACATCATCAAATTAAATCCAAACTTGGACTAAAAGCCAAGGCATTTTTTGAATTGTTGATTTGCTTCTATTTTGGAGTTGATTTGCTGCAGATTTGGTGTTGATTTGCTATTATTTTGGAGCTGATTTGCTGCATGTTTGGTATTGATTTGCTTCTATTTTAGAGCTGATTTGGTGCTGATTTGTTCCTGATTTGCTACTATTTTGGAGCTTATTTGGTGTTGATTTGTTCCTGATTTGCTGTTATTTTGGCGCTAATTTGCTGTGGATTTATTCCAGATTGCGGCTGATTTGATTCTCAAGCCTTAGCCTAGAATTATCTAGTTTCCTTTTTTTTGCTTCCCCTCATTGACATTTTTTTAGTGTGTTAATTTAGGAAAAAGTATGTTAGTTTTCTTTCTTGTTTTTGGCCAAATATTTACTTCCCTTGTGGATGAATATTTAGTTTCTATTCTTCATATTTTTTGGCCTATTTAAAGGATTGTTATCCCTACATTCTATAAGTTTTAAGCATTTATAAAATTGAGAGTTTCAATTTCTCTTTGGTTCTTTAAAGAACTCCTTGAACTTGCTCCCGGTTGATACGTGGCCGTTCATCAAGATTTATCAATCGGATCTCCATCACCGATTGTGGCGTCCTCACATATACCAAGGTTCTTGCTTCCATATAAGCAACGGGTCAAAGTCATCCATCTAAGCGGACACTAGAGCGGTTCTTCCGAGCTAATTCGATCACGGGTCTCCTCACAAGTTGACGGGGTTCGTATCACATATGGTACAAATACGTGCATTAGAACCAAATGTTCTTTGAATATACAAAACGGGATATGTATTACGAGTAACAATTCTCATACATATACAAAAATACATCAAGGCCACGGCTTAGGCCCTCTTCTCGGTGTACGCCTTTAGGGCGTCGTTTACTTTGCACACTTGACCTTATTTTTAAAGGAGAGTCCCACGATGGGGTGAGCTACGCTTAGTAGAAACAAAGCCTACTAGGGCTACTCCCCCCCTAGGTGCACATGAAAATGATCATTTCACGATCGCTGAAACAACCGCGATCCATGCGAACATGTTGTCTATCGTAGAAAAAAAAACTACATGCATGTATGAGGCGACACTCTACGTGCCCCATGTCTGGGTCAACTTCGACCCACCACCCAATGCAAGTGCCAATGGAAATCAATGTTAGAGTCGATCCGAGATCCCGTCCACAACCCATAGTCTATTTGATATTTATTTAATCGTTTCGTGTCTTTTTGGGCAACAAAACTTTTCGAGGTCTCATCGCAGATCTCTTAAAGGCTCCGAAATTTTATGGGCTTTCACTGATTGATACGCTGTCTAACCAGGTTTTGAGGCTTTTCACCTGAGGGGGGGTGTCTATCCCCTACTTGCTACGCCTGACACTATTTGTTTTCCATTTTCATTTAACATTGTGTGACTCAATTGGACTTTGTCCCAATTCCCGAGTCGACACAATTCAGCTCCAAACGCAGTGCCAAATCAGTACCATGTACACACCCATGTAATGCGGTGATTTGTCATACACCAATGCAATGCAATTGTGCCACTGCACTCAAACTCACTCAAACTCATGCCCAATGTATAAAGACCTCTACATGGACATTTTACCTTGTACACTAGGTGTGTACCATTAACCCTCATGTCTAATGCACACAGCAGTTCATATATTCAGTGCAATATCAATTTACATGTTTTTTTTTTTTTTGGATGGTGGGAATTTATTACCAAAGGGCAATGCCCGGCTCAAACATGAACAATACCAAGCCCGAAGAAGAATTTGCCAGAAATAGAACAAGCGGACTGGCCTCCCGAAGCCTAGGAAAAGGGCATCAGCCCGATACAGGAACCCCACATACAGGGCAATAACCAACAAGCCAAGCAACAACCAATCCCCACAAAACGAGGCTGACAAACAATCTAACGACGCCGACCAGCGATAAATATAGCCTGACAGAGACCTTTGGAAAACAAAACATAAACCAAAACATAAGCCCACCAGTAGGATACAAGTAACACTCGAAACAGAACAAACCCCACAAACAGGGTAATCAAGAATCGAACGAGAAATAGGACCACCCGAGCGATTAGTTAATATCCATAATATAGGCGATATGGTATCCATGAGCTTCTGCACTCCAAAGCCCGACCATGGACAAACCAACGAGGATACCCAAACCCAATGTGATTGAGAACCAGTGGGGACAAACCCCCGGATCATTCTCATTGGAATTTTGGTATCCTGAAACATAAATTGATCCCCTTTCTTGAACACGTCGGACCCAGGAAGCCCGCGAATGCATGTGTACCATAGACCGATCGGCAGACATATTCCGATGCGGCTGCGAGATTCACACGGCGTGAAGCCTTTGCACATACACCCAAAACCGCTCGGAGCAGTGGAAAACCAACTCCACTAACCCGCGACCCGATGGAAAAGGGACTCTATGTGGTCGGAAAGCTTAGTCTGTTGAATCAGCCTTGCGTTTTCCGTTCCGTAGGCGTAGCCGAAGTGCCGGATCCATTAGATGGCTTATGGGAAGAGTGGACCTGCAACTCCCATCGCTACCGCGGGGATACCCTTATCAACGGCGATCGCCGCGAAAATGCGGCATCGACGCTGGCGAAAGCGACGCAACGGGGATCGCCCGGAAACGCCATAGCCGCACCGGCCAAAGAAGACGATTGGGCCGTCGGCGACAGTATCGACAACGAGTGGATATCCACTTTGGAAACCCATGACTTGGGTATCTCAGCGGCGGATGATCCCCTTGGTTCCTTGAGCCCATCATCCTCACCGGTGACTTTGCCATAACTTGGAGCACCGGATCCACGCGGTCGTAACCTGAATCCCACCCCGGAGGTGTTTTGGAGCGGACCTGATTTTTTCAGGAAGTAGACCAGCGGCCCCGAACCAGTTGTCGGCAACACCTTCATGAATTCAACACACTCAATTCCACACACTCATCCTTACATGTTGTCATACTAGAATTCCACACACTCAATTCAATACATCATGCAAGCATACATTCCCATAATTCTTAACATCAATTATACAAATAGAGGTCAAGGCTCATGTCTCCAGGCTGGGACATAGCACCTCAGTTCTACAGGCTGCAACATGCCAAAACATGGCCACATTGCACAACACATATAACTCCAATTGCTTGGAACACACAATAAAGTAATCATACAATCTCTTAACCAAGAGATGACACTTTGGTCCACAAGTCTCAATAGCTTAAGATTCAACCCTCATACCATCATAACTGAGTATATGATTCGCAGCTTGATGAAGACATCTAGAATTAACAAAATTTATACCCAATCACCTCTATTGTTGTGGCATTTGCTAACGCCCAGTATAGTGACTCCCCATGATCGTCCACAGGGATGGGTTTTCTTCGCATAAATGACCCTATAGTGAAGCTCAAATTGGTGAATTCATTTTGGATTTTGGGTTTTCACAAAAACAGTGGGGTGAAATGTTTGGAAACTGAAAGTATCAGGACACAGGGCTTGGGCTCTTAGGGCATATGAGGGTTCCTCGGGTCTTTTCCTCTCATTGGGGAGGATAACCTATAGTCATCTCCCGAACCGGTTCTTCATTTAGCTATAAACACTAACCCAAAACAAACATCCTTTAGAAATGGTATTCACTGAGCATTAATGGCTCAAGACAGTAAAAACGTATCTCCTTGACCCACCTTCCAATGACTAATAAATGACAACTAATAAATCTCAGTGGATCTAGCAATAAGCATCTACTGAACCCTAAAAGATTATCAAATACCATTCAAGGAGCATCTAAGGGATCTAAACCTAGAGTTAAAAGGAAACACATAAATGTATGTGAGTACCTGCGTGAAAACCATGAAACCACTCAACTTGCCTTAGATCCTTTGCCCAGTGACCTTCCTCTTAAAGGAGAAAGAGGTTCTAGCAACTCATCCTCTGAGTTGTCATCCTCAGAGGTTGTTTGGCTAGTGAGAAAATGAGAGAAAGTGAGGGAAAATGAGAAAAAGCGGGAACTTGCTAAAAGCTTCCCTCCAAAAATCTGTACAAAATGAAAAGTCCTCTTTACAATGTCTTGTCTGGGGGCTTTTATAGCCAAACCCCAATACAAATTACCAAAATAACAAAACAAACACTATTACAATGAGGGCAAATTGGGAAGAGACAAAAAGTGACAAAAGAAGTCAAAAAAGTCAAAAGTTGCAGGACAAGTGAACAGTGGCAGGAAACTTTCACAGGGGTTGCGAAATTTCGATGCCTCCATTTTGCACATTCAGAGAAACCTCACCTGAACAGATTGCTTCCGTGTGGGTATCTTTCTTAGGAACTGGCGTAGATCTCCTTTTGGGAAGGCCTACCCGCGTGGTCAACCTTTAGCTCCGACCCCACCACGAATTTGTCATTTACATTGAGATCAATCACCGAAGGCGACAGCGGAGCTTCTCTAGAGAGCATTTACGTGGTTGTGTTTGTGAATACGTTGATCGGCTTCTTTACCACTTCTCAGTGATATGCTGGCTTTCCTCATCCATCTTGGGAGCGACAGCGGCACTAGGCGGCGGCAATTGGCAGACAACGATAATGGCTTTCACCTCATCCACCTCATCCACTAGAAGTTTGCTTTCACTAGAGCTAAGGTTTTGCTTCACGAGTGTCCTCTGTGTTCCTGTCGACTCATCCAAAAATACTCAATCTCGAACAAGATGGGATGCATAGAGTGTTTCCTTTAAAGAAAACCGTCCATCCTTACAAAATCCTTGAAGGCTTGTGGCGCATACCTTCAGTTTCACCAAAAATCGACATCCTCCTCGTATAGTTCTTTACGACACATCGAGATCGACAACTTGGACTTGCGTGGAAGTCAGCAGGGCATGTCTCCTGCTGAGGCATCGTAACCAGCGATTATGAACACCCAGCTTTATGTGATTGTGAAGTTGTACGGCTTGTAAGAATTCCACCCATGTCGCATGTCTTCGATTCAGCTTATGCTGGTGCTTGATGAATTTGGTGCTTCATGATACGAAAGAACAAATGGCTTGTAAAGCAAGTATTGACTCGATGAAATAAAGCTCTAGATAGCATAAAAAACTCCTTGTCATAGGTGGAGTACTTCCTTTGCTTCATTTAACTACTCACTAAAGAAAGCGATGGGTCTTCCTTCTTGACTAAGGACAGCACCAATCGAGCAGAGATGCATCACCTCTGCCCGAAGACTTTGTTGAAATCGGGTAAAACGAACATGGGGCTTCGAGTTACTCTTCTTAATCAGCTTTCGAAGCTTTCTTCAGCAG
The DNA here is from genome assembly GCA_016808115.1 of Tetrastigma voinierianum. Taxonomy (NCBI): domain Eukaryota; kingdom Viridiplantae; phylum Streptophyta; class Magnoliopsida; order Vitales; family Vitaceae; genus Tetrastigma; species Tetrastigma voinierianum. Next base: position 93,603 of record JAEQBH010000208.1, on the reverse strand, counting down.
CAACACTAGTCCGCTTGAATTTGTCTCCTTTAAGCATTGGATTCACGAGGCCATTACGAGCTAAATCCACGAACTCGTCTCTATAAAGCGGCCCATGAAAACATCTCACATCATGGATCGAGCTAGGAGTTGGCCAATTAAATGTCGCCTACATCTTGCTTCGGTCCATCTCAATTCCATCTTTAGTAACCACCTTAACCAGAAATATGATTACGTAGGCATAGAAGTCACACTTCTTCAAGTTGACAAATAATCGTTGCTCCCTTAGGATGAGAACAATTGCCTCAAAATGCTCCCGAGTGCTCCATCGAATTTTGCTATAGATCAAAATATCATCAAAGTATACCATAACAAAATTTCCAATGCATGTGAAGCCCAAGGATATGATTCATAAACCATAAAGTGCTAGGGGCATTGAGTAGTCAAAATGGCATCACCATCCACTCATAGAGTCCATCTCGGTTTAAAGAAGCGAGATCTTCCATTCATCTCATTCCTGCATGCGGTGATGGTATCCACTCCTCAAATCAATCTTCAAAAGATGGACGCACCATAGAGTTGATCCGACAAATCATCGAGTCTTCTGATGGGAGCTCGATATTGATGGCCAATCTTGTTGATTCATCTACCATCAGCACACACATCCTCGAATCCATCCTTCTTTGGTACTATAACGAGGCGAGACCGCACAAGGGCTATTACTCTCTCGAATAAGCCCTTTGTTGAGCAACTCATCAACTTTGTCTTGTAGCTCTTCATGTTCTTTAGGACTCATCCTATAGACGGTTTATTGGGCAAAACAGAACCTGGTACGAGGTCTGTTGATGTTGAATATCTCTCATAGGGGGTAACCCATGTGGAATCTCCTCAGGTACTACATCAACAAGTCTGCCATAGTGGCTCTACTTCTTTTAGGATCTCTTCTCACTTTTCGGTTTCTTCAATAGCAACCAAGGCCATCACATACGAACCGGCTCGATTTCTTTCTCCAACTCGGATTTTGACAACAAAAAGAATTTTTGCTCTGCTTGGTTGGAGATTTGGAGCAATTACTGTTTCAACGGTGCTAAGACAATTTTGTGGCCATCCTTGCGGAATGTATGTTCTTAGCCATCAATGACCTTCCTATCATATTGACATGGCCTCCCAAGTAGCAAGTGACAAACATCCATTGGAACAACATCACACCATACCTCGTAATGGGTAGTGCTTTCAATTGTAAAGAGACAAGGCACTTATGTTTACCTGATATCACTAATTCCTCTGAAGCCGCCTAAGTTTATAGGTTTCCTGATGTGGATCCATCTTCAAACTGCTTTTGCACCATCTCCAAGGGAAACATAATTCCCGAAGCTCCCACTCATCAATAATAACCAAACAAACCCCGTCCTTAGATGTGCACTTTGTGTGAAAGACATTGACCGCAAACTACCTCCTCACTAGCAAATCTGCCCCTATCTTAAGACTCTTTGAACAACCAAGGAAGTCCCATGGTCGGGCATAGTAAGCCTATCCCATTTCATGGTCGACATTCAATTGCCTCTTCGACATCTTCTTCCTCATCTTCATATTCTTCAATTAGGGCAACCACTCGTCGGTTAGGACATTCAGAAGCTATATGCCCAAATCCGTGGCATTTAAAGCACTACCTTGACTTAGAGGTAGACTCTTGCTGTGGCTTGTGCACTTCACCTTTTAATTGAGGTTTAAGGGTGGTTTTAGCACTACTAGGACCCCCTTGAAGCTCGAATTCTTGATAAATCCTCTTTTAACCCGATTTGTAGTAAAACCCCATACTTGCTTAGAGCTCAACTTTAAGTGCTTTATCACATCTTGAAGAGTATTATATATTGCAATTGAACAGTTTTAGAAATTTCAACCTCAAACCAAATAAGGTAGCGGCTGACTCGCCTCTCACCCTCTTGCAAGTCTCCTTTGATCATCAAATTACAAACTCAAATTAATACTCCACACGATTCTCACGCTTCAAATTCTGAATTTTGAGGAAGATATCTTAAGGATAGTGGAAGGGAAGATACTTTTAGTTCTTCTTCATCTTTTTCCTAAGTTTCAATCTTCTTCTTTGTCATCTCTCCGACGCTCTTAAATTTTTCTCACCAAAATAAGCATTCTTGCTCATCTTGATAGCCACCAACTTCACCTTTTGCTTCTCGGGGGGATCATAATATTCAAAGACACGTTCGACGGTATTAAGCCAATCCAAGAAGTCATCAGCATGCATTCTTCCTTCAAATTCAAGAATGGTTGGCCTTCCCAAAAAGGTGAAGTGCAATCTTGGGTTCAAAGGATACCTGCCACGAAACAAAGTGGGCTCGTGGTGAGTTCTCTAAACGTGCGTAATGGAGGGAATCGTACGGCATGCTCATCGGAGATCAGTACCTCCGTAGACCCCAAAGATGGTGCGGATCGCGCTCTACTCGGGCAAATGGCAGTCCCCTTCTAGATCCGTGGCCGGACATTCGGGAGGTCCATCTTCGATCCGTCATGTTACTTCATCAGCTCATACCCAAAGACGATCCACTCTCAAGTTTTCGCTCGCCTCCCTCTAGTCATGGAGGGCTGTTAGCAACCTCCAGCAAGCTATGCGTGCGAGGGAAAGCCGTTCCTCATGGGTTGGGACTCCAGGGATATGGGTCATAAGTGGTCTCCGTTACTCATGCCGAGGCGCATCTCGACCAAAGGGTGAAGGTACACCGGATTGGGTTGGATTCCGGGCCGGCCGACCTGTACCGAGAGTCGGAAGGTACAAGTCCCAGAAGGGAGCAGAGGTTACAAAGGATGGTGATTTGGGAAGCCAACTACTGAAATCGTGGAAGAACCTATTCTCTATGCCTGAGAAAAGCGTGTTCCTCTCCAGTTCTATAGTCCACATATTGTTGATGGGAAGATGGTTGCCAAGCCCTGGCCGAGGCGCGAATGAGGGTATTGATATGTGGAAGGGCTGTTTAATCGGACAATTCCTGGATAAACGTCTCCCGTTCCCGGTTGTGCGCTCCCTGGTTAGCAGACTGTGGGGCAAGAAGGAGATGCCAGACATTTCCACAACTGAGAATGGTTTATACTTCTTTAGATTCAGGGACCCGGAGGCCCGGGATTGGGTTCTAGATTCGGGTCCTTGGCACCTAGCAGGGAGACCTTTCATACTACGTGCTTGGCATCCTGGCATGGATATGCTTAACATTCAACTGTCCTCTATCCCAATTTGGGTCAAGTTCTACAATATCCCTTTGGAATACTGGACAAGCACATGTCTTGGGTACATTGCAAGTACTGTTGGTATCCCACTTCACCTTGATTCACTTACTGAGAATCAGGCAAAGTTATCCTTTGCTAGGATCTCAGGTTGAGGTAAGAACCCGTGGAATTCCCTAATTCAGTTCTTCTAGACAGGGGTAATGGCAATTTCTCAACGATAAGAGCTAACATCCTCAGCTCCAAAGTGTCGGGTCCAGCTTTGCAAGAGATTTGGTCATAACTGAAAACCGCTGCCTGGGAGTGGCTCCAAGCAAAGAAACTCGCACCTACTTTCCAGGTAACAATGGTTCTGTGGCTGGGGATTTGTTGGGCACTGTTGATATGAATGTTACACGTGGCATGCAAGTGGAAAGTAAGGCGGCCTCCTGAGACTCCAGCGCGGTTGCCCCGATGCCGGCCCGGGAATAGCAGTTGCAAATCGTTGATACAAAACAAGTAGTTGTGTCGAGGATAGGTTAGCATGGAAAATGAAAGAATGAACTTCACCACAAGAAATACGCTTCAATGCCCACATATCATGAGCAGCAAGAAATGACTGCGATCTTTAGTTTCCTCCAGATCTCCGATCCTAGCAATACTCAATTCTTTTGATAATTCCCCTGTCCTTGACACGTTCAAGCATATTAAGAGAGTCGATGAGCTGGACTTCATGCCTGTGCCAATTTCTAGGAAGAAGCTCAAGAAACTCAAGAAACGGAACCTTGCTAATATGCAGGATCCAATGGACAAGGCACACGCAGTTTTCCACGGTTAAATTTGCTTCCATGGAACATAAGGGACTGAACGCACCCTCAAGCAACAAGTGCTCGCTTGTTAAATCCCATGCTCTTGATTTGTATTTTGAAACTCCTGGCATCAGCTTCAATAAGGACAAGATCTCTGCAATTTTCCATTGGAAATTGTTCCATAATTATGATCATGCCTCGCTTGGTAGAACTGATTCGTGTTAACCCGGAAAATTAGCATTGATATCTTTCACCCACGGACTAAGCAATGTCGTGGTCGTGTTACGCAATGTGATAAATACTCATTTTGGTGTTCCGCCGTTTTATGCTCGAATAGCTACATAGATAGAAGGAGTTGGTGGAATCATCTCCAAAGGGTGTGGTTCCATGGTTGGCCAAAACCCATGGGTGGTAATTGGTGATTCTCAACACCACCGTATCCATCTGAGAACTGGGGAAATTCTGGTGCAGATACAACTCATGAGTGAATTTCATGAGTGTTTGTTCAATTCGAATCGGGTGGATATTCCTTTTTTGGGCCCCTATTTTTACGTGGATGAACCGGCGCGAAGGGGCAAACTTCATAGCTAGGAAGCTGGATCGGTGCCTTCAAAATGAATATTGTATGGATATGTTTCCCAATGCTTTAACGGAAGTCCAATCACCTGGATTGTCTGATCATTGCCCTCTGGTTACAAACCTTAATGTTAGCTCACTCGAAATAGGAAAATATTCCTTTCAAATTTTTAACTGGCCGACCACCCCGCTTCCCTTGGTATCAGGGAGGGAAGCTTGATGGGGCGCTGGGACCCCTACACAGCCGCCACAAAAACCTAAAAGAGTGAAGGCCTCAAGATGTTCACTTCACTCTTGGTGTCGCATGATCGTGTTGAGGCCGCCGTGGAAGCTTTAAAACGCTCAAGCCGCCATCGAATGTACTTCCTTCGGATACCATGCTGATGGAAAATGAGAGGAAGTGTTTAAGGACCTTCTATGATCTTGCCGCTGCTGAGGAGGGTTTCTTAAAGCAAAAATCTAGAGTACAATGGCTCAAGCTAGGAGATCAGAATACAAATTTCTTCCACAAATCAGTCAAGGCTCGGAATGCTCGGAGTATGATTAAAATCTTAACCTCGGGAAATGGCTGCAGAATCGAAGATCCGTTGGCTATTAAGGTGGAAGCTGTCATTACTTCAAAATATTCTTGTGTTGATGGCAATTCTTATCACCAAGAGTATTTTGAATAACATTGATGGGTTTGGTTAATTTTTAACACTGGACGTTTTGAATGGTGATATTTCTCATGAGGAAATAAAGAGGGCCTTGTTCTCTATTGATGATTTCAAAGCCCCGGACCCGGATGGTTTCTCTTCTTTCTTCACAAGTGCCTTGGAGTATAATTGGAGGTGATGTAATTGATGCAAGCAGTTATCTTTTTTCAAATCAAAATTTTCTTCGTGAGATTAATTGCACTATAATTGCTTTAGTGCCAAAGGTACCTAACCCTGAATCTATGGGCGACTATAGACCAATATCCTGTTGTAACACGGTTTATAAGTGCATATCGAAGATTATTGCTGCGAGGTTAAATCAATGATTCCTGAGATTATAAGCCTCATGTTAGCCAGCTCTTTGTGCAAGGTCGGCGATAGCCGAGTAACATCCTTATTACCTGTGGAGCTTATGGATCAACTATCAATGATAAAGGCCCTCCCAGGTGTGGTCTTAAAGTTGACATTAAAAAGGCTTTTGATACAATCAGTTGGAGCTTTATTCTGGGTATTTTAACCAGAATGGGTACACCTGCGTTCCTTCTGAATTGTATTAAGGCTTGTATCACCACCCCAACCTCCTCGCTTCCGCCAATGGTGAGCTTAAGTGGGTTTTTCTAATAAGAATCAGGTTGGAGACAAGGGGATCCCATATCGCCATTATTATTTATCATTGCCATGGAGGCTTTTTCTAGATCCTGTCGTTGGTAGCTCACAGGATAGATTTTCGCCATCCTAAACAAGATATCAACCTCGACTCACTTATGCTTAAGTGAGATGACATTTTTCTTTTGCTAAATGGACGATACCCAGTGTCAAAGTTATTTTGGATGAGCTGAACAGATTTGAGGGCTGCTCCGGGCTGTAGGTAAACAATTCAAAAAGCGCCATTTTCATTGCCGGGGTAAATGGTGAAGTCAAATCTGCTCTATTGAACATCACTGGCTTCAGTTTGGGAAGGTTTCCTATGAATAATCTTGGTGTTCCTTTGATCTCATCAAGGTCAGTTCCCACCGTGATTGCCAACCACTTCAAAAAATAATGGCCGTAATCCAAAGCCTTGACAAGTAGGGCGTTATCATATGCGGGCAGACATACTATTGGTTCTGTGTTGCATAGCATTCAGTTGTATTGGTGCAGTATGTTCATTATTCCGAAATTCATAATTGCTAAAATTGAGCTAATCCTTTCAACAAATTTTCAGGGGCCTAAACCCGGGAAATTCTCGTCGTGCTAAGGTCGCTTGGGACTCAGAAAACCTCCGAAGGAGGAGGGTGGCTTGGGTCTGCGTCGGATCAAAGACTCGAATGATACGAATGTTATGAAGCACGTTTGGAACCTGTTTTTTAGGAAGGACTTATGGGGGCGGCGTGGGCAGAGGTCGTGACTTGAGACACCTGAAGCCTTTGTGCCAAACCTTCGATTTGTTCTTGAGTCAAGCAAAATGTCGCGAATTGAAAGATGATGAGACCCTCTATCAACCACAAGGTTTATAATCTGCAGGGACATTCCTTCGCATGATTCCCGAATCCGGTCAGTCCTCTCCTCCTCACTATGGAGATCGTATTGTGCATGATTCCGTCTATTAAGAATAACGCTCTTGTAGTCAAGTTATTGGGGATGGTAGGTGGAATCGGGCCTATCATGAACTCGTTGCACCTTATCTAAATAAAGAACAGGTCAATTATCATTTAGATGTTCCTAGAGGATATCATATAATGGACTCTTACTCCATCTGGGATTTTCACGGTTTATTCCCGCTCGAACCACTTAGATCAAATGCTCTATGGTCTCAATGGGCATTATACGATATGGTTTCCCTAAGCTAATGTGACATGCTTTTATAGTTTGGTCGACTCATTTCAGACGATTAGTTACACAAGATAAGCTTCAAATGGGGTCCGACTAACATCCATGTGTTTTTTGTCGCGGCAAATGTCAAGATAGGAATCACTTGTTTTTTGGGTGCCATTTCACTGCTAGTATTTGGTTGAGAATTCTAAGGTTATGTGGAAATTCAAGAATGCATCAAAGTTGGGAGAATGAATTCTTATGGGTATGTGCTTCTAAAGGGAAATCATTTTGTTCTATTACCAAGAGGATTATGTAAAATACCATTTATCATTTATGGAGGCATCTAATAAGAGGAATCTCAATAGAACATCTATTCTCCCACGACACCCATTTTTCATCTCATCTCGTAATGATGTTCTGGGCCGAGAATCTCTAGTTTCCAGAAGGTGGTGGATAATCCAGTGAACAGAGCTATGTGTGAGAGATGGTCCTTCCCATATTCGGTCTTGACTTGTTCTCATGGTTGATTGATGGGTTTGTTGCTGGTCAGTCCTTGTCACTTTTGGCCCTTGTCAGCTTCTGCCTCGGCCGTGGGTCGGGCTGGTGTGGTGTCTCCTTCCCGGCTGTGGAAGTGGGAGTTTGGTTCTTTGTTTTGTTGTCACTGGGTTGTTGTCGGGCTGTTTCCCGGCTTTGGCCTTCCCGCTAGTGGCGCTCATTCGTCTTCTTCATTCAGCTTGGGGTCGCAGACTTGACAGGTGGTTTGCTTTTGAAATAAACTAATATCCAAAAATAAAAAATAAAAAAATTCAAGAATATCAAACTTCACTGAACTGAACTTATCATTACATGCTTTCATAGCAATTCAATATCGCGTATCGATCTTCATACCTTCCTCCATAATCATATTCTCTTAACGCTTGTCTTTAGGCTTCTCGCGCCCAAGTAATCGCTAGAACTTGGCAAGGCTACATGCCCTCGCCAAAACTTTCATCACCTTCACCTTCCATGAAGGTCTCTTCTCGCCATAGGATCTCATCATTGAGAGCCATCTGCTTTAGAGACGCTGGAACTACGATTCAAGATCTGTTAAATGCTGCCAGAATAGGGATCGAGAACTACTTGACCCATGATTAGGACTCTTGTCTCCGAAACCAAGAATACTCTTTAGCTTATGATCAGCCATCAATCCTTGAGCTCTGATACCACTTTGATGCAAGGTTGGGACCATGATGGATGATCAAGAAGTTTAGGTAAGTCAAAATATGGGTTTTGGGTAGTTTTCTAAGGCCAAAATAGGTTATGGACGAATTTTGGAGATTTACTAAGTTAGGGACGGTGTATTTACGGTATATAAGGAGAAAAAAAAGGTATTTAGGAAGGTTTTAGTGATATGGAACAAGATTTGGAAAGTTTTGGGTCGAGGTTGAAATTTTGGTTATGGAAAGTTCGAGAAAAACGAGATGGTGAGGAGAGTAGAGTTTGCACAAGAGTAGTTACTTACCGGTTTAACAAAAGATCCACACACAAAATAGATGATGGAGGAAGGCGCCTACAATCAACTATGGACGGGGTTGATTGATGTCGGACAAAAGCACTCGCCACCAAGGAATCCACCTAGGGATAAGAAGCAACGAACTCGCCACTCATGGGAATCCACCCAAGAGATATGAGAACAAGAGAGAGCTCTAAAAAAAGAGAAACTGAAATATTATTAACTGAACTCCTTTTGTCAAAAGACTACATTAGGGGGGTATATATAGCCCCATACTTTCTAAATCAAAAAAGCAACTTCTACTTTAACTAGGAAAAGAAACTTTCTAAATTACAAAGAACAACTTCTACTTTATGAAGCATGTCTGGAATCTGTTCTACAAGAAGGACTCCTTGTGGGTGGCGTGGGTGCGGAGGTTTTATCTCACAGTGGCTCTGAATCTAAGGTCCCTACGAAGGTTCCCCGAGTTACGGAAAATCCTCCAACGAGAGAGGATCGACCCTCATACGCAATAAGGTTGGTGACTCGCGGCGCTAATCTTTTATGGCATGATTGAACCCGTTGGTCCTCTCCCTTCCCTATTATGGTGAGCGGATCTTGTATGACTCTCGCACCATTGTAACGCCGAGTAAATGAGTTACTGGCGGCGGTGAATTGGCCTATCGCTAATTCAGGTGACCTTATTGCTATCAAGAACAGTTGTGCCAACTACCATATCGATGCCTCTAGGGAGGATATTATCTCTTGGACTCTAGATCCTTCTGGGGTTTTCACTGTAAGCCTGGCTCCTGGAACCACTTCACCAAAGATGCCTATGGTTAATTGGCACTATTCGACGGTTTCTGCCATCGAGGCATGCTTTCTACTGGTTCGCCGGCCGCATGCAATGTATTGGTTACTCGTGATAAGCTTCTCAAGTGGGGTCTCACCAAATTTATATCTTGTGTTTTTTGTCGTGCTAATGTTGAAGACAAAAGAACCACTGGCTCTTCTGCACTCATTTCACAAATTCGGTATTTCGCGAGGGATTCTATGGTCAAGTGCGGGGGTCTCTAGAACTCCGAGGTATTGGGAGAACGAATTCTTGTAGGTAATTGCCAACAAGGGAAAGTCCTTTAGCTCTATTACAAGGAAGATTGCGTGGGGTGCTACTTTCTACCACTTATGGGGTCATCGGAACAGTAGAATTCATGAGAACAACTATGCTCCAGCTGATAATATCTTTCGCCATTTGTGATGACATGTTATAGGACTCTCGTATTTATGGTCCTGCATGGTTGTTGATAGTCCCGCAAACGTATCAATGTGTGAGATATGTCCTTCCCTATTAATATTCTTCTCCCGTAGGTTGCATGCTTGATTTGTGTCCAGAGCGTGCCTTGCCGCTCTCGTCTGCCAGGCTGGCTTCGTATTGCCATTCTGATTGTGGGCTAGTGTCTTTGTTGGTGGCTTTGTGTTGTTCGGCTGTTGCCTCTGCTCCTATATTTAGGTGCGTTGTCCTTTTTTTCTTGCTCCGGCTGTGGCCTCGCATCGCCTCTTTGTATTTCTTTTGTCATGCTGCCCCTTGGTAATAAATTCTTAATTATCCAAAAAAAAACAACTTCTACTTTAACTAGGAAAAGAAACTTTCTAAATTACAAAAAGCAACTCCTAAAAGAAAACTTTCTAAAATAAATAAAGCAAATCTTCCTAAAAGGGATAGAATAAAACATGGGAGCAACATTTCTAAAAGAGAAAATACAACAAATCATAAAACAAATCCTCAAGAAGATCCCGTGGCAAACCTTTCTAAAATCAATATGGTGGCTCCACATCAGGGGTTTGTCCAAGTCCGACTAATGCTTTTGCCTTCCAAGGCCCAAATGGAGTCCAAAAAAGGAGTTTCTACATGTATTCAATGCAGCCTTTGACTCCCAATCCAATTCTTCAATAATTGTAATGAATCTCACTGTTCTGCAGGTTATAGAAGCTCCTGTGATCAGCCCATCACCAGGTTACACCTCATGTTCATGTCATACTCTGAAATGAAGATTAACCAGAGAGAGAACCCCACTCGGCTATGCGCATCCGCTCACAAAATGCGAACTCCTCTCTTTTGTTAATCGAGAACCTGCCGGTTCTCTTCCTTTTCGTTGTCTTTCTTTCTTTCTTTCTTTCTTTCTTTCTCTCCCCTTTCCACCCCAAATTTGCTCATGGAGAATACTTATCTAGGTGTAGAACACCCTCTTTCTCCTCATGACACATAGCATCCCACATGTCATCTATGCCCACTTTTCTTCCCACTAAATTCTCATGAATGCTATCCAAGACACCTAGCATCCACTAACATTTACCCTCATGCAAGACCACTTCTCTGTATCGAGGCTCACCCGCATGTATCCATGTGGTGTGGACTTTATGCCAATTTTGTCATTTGCTAATTTGTTCACTTCGGGAATACGTGCAAATCCTGACTGTCTCGGAATTTGACGAAATTCGACTATGTACTTAGATTTCGCGAGACGAACTCAACGTTATGTTCCGCGTCGTCATCCGAGATCTAGAAAAATTTTGGATTTTAATCGAAATTACCATTTTACCCATTTTCATAAATTCGGATTTTCCGGGGTTTCACATTCTCCCCCCCTTAAAAGAATTTCGTCCCGAAATTCACACACACAGATACATACAATCACATGCATATGTAATTACTATTTACCATTCAATGACTAATCCACGCACTTCGCCCCCAAAGAGGAAAGGATATCCGCACGCATCGTGTCCCCATGTCTCATGTCGCTCTTCTCCACCCTGCTTCCATAACACCTTTACTAGCCTCACAAATTTTTAAGGTCGCAAACCCGCTCCTGGGCTATCCATAATACGCACAGTCCCTCCGAAGGTCCCATCTACATCAATACTGTCAGCTTCGCCCAATCCACTACATGAGCCGGGCCTCGGAGTGTACCCGAGCATAGAGACATGAATACCTCATGGACACTTGATAAACTCATGTACGCTAACGCTGATATGCAACTGCCCCTACCCTCTCGAGTACCTCCAAGGGCCCAATAAACCTCGGCGATAGCTTCCCTTGCTTGCCGAATCTAACCACTCCTCTTTTAGGCATCACCTTTAAGAAGACATGATCACCCGCCTCAAACTCTAGAGGTCGCCGCTTTATCGACATGGTCCCTTTCCGTCTGGCCCGAGCCGTGAGAAGGCGCTTTCCAGATCACCCACTTTTTCTGGTGTCTCGAATCAAGTCGACCTCGTGGTGGAGCTCTCTCCCACCTCCGGCCCAACAAATGAGATCTAATGCCTCCCATATATAGCCCCAGGGTGCCATTTGTATGCTTGCCTGGTAACTGTTGTTGTAGGCGAACTCTACCAAGGGCAAAATGCTCTCCCAGCCTACCTTGAATTCCAGGATGCATGCTCGCAGCATGTCCTCTAAAAACCTCGTATCATTCCTCTCCTGACCGACCATCTGGCCCCAGGATGGCAGCAGTTCTTCACGAACAACTATGTCCCCATGGCCTTCTCGAAACTCTTCCAAAAAGTGTGTCGTGGAACTCCGATCTCTCTCGTCCCGATACGATGGATAATCGATAATCTGTAACCTAATAGAGTATATACAAATTCCCGCAGTAATTCCTCCAGCAGAAGTGCTATCCGTGACGGTTAGAAATGTGCCGACTTAGTGAGCCGGTCCACTATGACCCACACAACATCATGTCCACGCGATGTTCGTGGTAAGTGAGTCACAAAGTCCGTCGTGACATGCTCCCACTTCCACCCGCTACTCCAATGGTCGGAGGTACTCCAAAGAGGGCCTCAAGCTCGGCCTTTACTTGTCGACATGTGACACAAATGAACAAAACTCCTAATGTCCCTTCATCCCGCCCACACCGCGAAGAAGATCCCGATACATCCCGAAACGAGCAATGGAACTCCCTAAGGATCTCCTCTCTCAACTTAATCAACTAGGGAACCATAACCCGTCCCTTGTACCGAAGACTACCATTAGTGTGGATAGCCCAACCTTCATCACCCATACTTGATCGTACTCGGTCCCTGATGGACACTACCTTTGTGTCCTATCCCTGAGACTCAATCACCTTCTCGCTTCAAGCAGGGAAGGCGAGCTACTCAAACTTCCCATAACATCCTCGAGCCTCGTCGCTTATATCAGAGCCTAAACTCGGTCCCACAGCTTTCGAGCATTCGTCACTCCCGGAAGCCATACTCAGCCAATACTCCTGGATTTCTAATCGAGTGCATCAGCCACCGCACGGCCTTGATCAATGCAAAGTGAAGTCATAATCCTCTTAGAACTCCATCCATCCTCGCAGCTTGCCTCATTGAGGTCCCGCTTATGAAAATATACTTCAGACTTTTGTGGTCCGAGTACACCTCGAACTCCTCGTCAGATAGTGGCACCAAATCTTTAAGGCGAAGACAATGGTCGCCAACCCATGTCATGTAGGGTAATTCGCTCGTGGATTCTTCAACTACTGAGAACCATAAGCCACTACCCTCCCGGACTGCATCAAAACACATCCCAATCCGTCCTTAGAAGCATCACAAGATTAATCGAAAGTACTCTCATCCCTTTCCAAGACTAATGTATTGTGAGCTCGAATTAAGCTCCTCGCTTCACCCTCTCGGAATGCCCTTTCACACGAGTCATTCCACTCGAACTTGACTTCCTTCCAGGTCAACTTAGTCATAGGTGCTGCTAACCGGGAGATATCCTCAATGAACCTCCTGTAATATCCAGCCAATCCCAAGAAACTACGTATCTTGAAGACTGACTTCGGCCTCCCCAACTCATACAGCCTTCAACCTTCCCGTGGGTCTACCGACACACCCGGCCGACACACGTGTCTTAGAAATCTCACCCGCAGCTTCAAAATCTTACACTACGACCTCGCATACAACTAATGGTCTCTTAGGGTCTGGAGAACGACCCTCAAGTGATACTCATGATCCTCCTCCCTGCCCGAGTAGATCAAAATATCGCCCACAAAACTACCACAAACCGACGGTAGGGGTGGAAAACCTATGCATGAGTTCCATGAATGCCGCCGGTGCATCTGCCAACCAAGGGCATCACCGTGAACCTCGAAATGCCCATACCGCGTCCCGAACGCCGCCTTAAAGGATATTTGCCTCCCTAACTCAACTAATGGTACCAAAAGTGAGATCTATCTTAGAGTACACCCGCGCCCCTCTCAACTGATTAAACAAATCATCAATCCTCGGTAAAGGATACCGATTCTTGATTGTCACCCTGTTCAACCCGTCTAAGAGTCAATGCAATGCCGAAGTGGGTTCCATCCTTTTTATTAGCAAACAAACCTGAGCGCCCCAAGGTGAAGTGCTCTGCCTAATGAAACCCTTGTCCAATATACCTTGTATTCGACCTTGAGTCTCTGCAGAACTCCAACCGGCGCCCATCCTATGCAGAATATAGAAATGTTTACATACCAGGTGGTTAATGACAAGTCTACATTCTCCAGGAGGTAATCCCTAGAACTCATCCGAAAACATCCTCAAACTCACATACCACCCCGATAGACTCAGGCCAATATCCTCCTCGTCCTCCAGTAAGGCTTACTACTTGACTGTGTATTCGTGCCATCTAGAGTCATACGGCGAGGTAAAGCATATTAGTATCCCTAAAATGTAATCACGAATATCATCCTATGTAGGCGATGGCGGTAGTCAAAGCACAAAGGATCGTGATGCGGGAGCTTCTAGAGATTCATTAGATTCAATCTTAATTATGATTGATTCAGGAGGTTGTAAGAGCCTTGGAGCCTTGAATATATTTCTCCAATTTCAAGTATTTTAAGTTTTATTACTATTTTGATTTGGAGTTATTTTTTTATTTAAAAAGATTTATTCGAGTCAAAGTAGAAGTTGCTTTGTTAATTTAGAAGTGTGTTTTGCTAGGAAAATAAGGTTTCCTATTTCTTTTTAGAAAAGATTTGCTTGATTTGGTGTTGATTTGTGTGATGCAGTGATGATTTGTTCTGATTCTTTCTTATTTTGGAGAAATGAGTTGTTCGATTTAGTCTTGGTTATTCTGATTTGATCTTATTTTGGGTGATTTGTTCACGATTTGCAACTATTTTGAAGTGATTGTTCTGATTTGCTCTTTTTAGTACAAGTCTTGTCCTAAAAGTTATCTAGTTTCGTTTTTCTCCTCCATGGATGTTTTAGTATGTAGGGGTTTGGATATGTTAGTTTCCTTTCTAGTTTTTGTAAATATTTAGTTTCTTTTCTTAAATGTTTTGGGCCTATTTAAAGGCTTATTATCCCACACATTTCTCATTACAGGATTAATAAAATCGAGGGTTTATCTTTCTCTTTGGTTCTCATAAGAACTTTTGAACTTATCGGATTTTCGTGGCGTTCATCCATCGACATCAATCAACCTTTCCATAGTTGATTGTAGGCGTCTTCATTGATACGAGGCATCACCTTAAACACCTCAAACGTGGGAATTGAAATTCTACTTATTGAAGAGGAATTGGATTAGGGAGAGTCAGGCGCGTGAATACATGTGAAAACTCCTTTTTTGGACCTCATTTGGGCCTTGGGAGGCAAAAAACGTGATCGACTTGGACAAACCCTGATGTGGAGAGTGCCATATTTATTTTAGAGAAGTTTGCTTTATTTATTTTGAAAGTTTGCTTTGTTATCTTAGAAAGTTTGCTTTATTTATTTTAGAAAGTTTGCTTTATTTATTTTAGGAATTTGCTTTGTTATTTTAGAAAGTTTTCTTTTAGGAGTTGCTTTGTAATTTAGAAAGTTTCTTTTCTAGATAATGAAGTTGATTTTTTTGTAATTTGAAAAGTTTCTTTTCCTAGTTAAAGTAGAAGTTAGCTTTTTGATTTAGAAGTATGGGGCTATATATACCCCAATGTAGTCTTTTGAAAATCGGTTCAAGTTTAATAATATTTTGATTTCTCTTTTTAAGAGTTCTCTCTTGTTCTCTTATCTCTTGGGTGGATTCCTTGAGGGCGTGAGTTCGTGGCTTCTCATACCTAGGTGGATTCCTTGATGCGAAATCTTTATCCTGCTTATCATTCAGCCGTCAGTTGATTGTAGGCGCCCATCCCATCATCTATCTTGTGGATCGTTTCATTAACGATAGTAACCACTCTTGTGCAAACTCTACTTTCCATCACCATCTCATCTTTTCTCTAAACTTTCCATAACAAATTTTCAACCTCAACCCAAAACTTAAATCATATAACCATATTACTAAAACCTTCCTAAATACTTTTTCTCATATACCATAAATACACGTCTTTAACTAGAAAATCTCAAAATTCGTCATAACCTATTTTGGCTTTAGAAAACTACCCCAGAGCCCATATTTGACTTACCTAAACTGCTTGATCATCCATCACGGTCCCTGACCTTGCATAAGTGGTATCGAGCTCATGGATTGATGTCATAAACTTCGCGGTGTACTTGATGCTAGAACAAGATCTCTAAGCGGTTTTTTGTCGTTCACTAGCCAAGGAGAAAAATATGATTTTTATGAAGAGCTTTTTGCGGCCTAGTCAGCAGGCGTTTCTTGGGGGCACCAAAGGCTAAAGTATGTATGTACGAGACTATAGTTATCATGGGAGAATTATGATTGCTACTACGGAATGGGAATTACTATAAGAGGCATGGTAACTATGATGAAACTTTAGATTCAATCCAAAATTTAACATTCCAGGTCGATGGAAGGATGGATCGATAGATTTTGGATTGCAATATAATTAGACATGTCTTTGAGTATTATGATTCCCTGAGCGTGAAAGAAAGAAGTGAAGTTGGTAGCTCTGAGATGTACAAGAATGCTTCTATTTGGTGGAAACATGAAGGAGACAATGTAAAAAGAGATGGTAAAGAAGATTCAAACTTGGGGAAAGATGAAGAAAGAACTAAAGAGTACCCAGCCCACGTTTAACTCTTGAGACATCTACCTCAAGGTCGGAACTTTAAGCAGCGAGATTTGAGTGTGGAAGTATTCGGCTAAGTTTGTAAACTTGATTATCAAAGGAGACTTCTGGTAGAAATATGCATAGCCCCACCACTACATTCTTTGGTTTGAGATCTAGTATTGCTAGAGTTATTTTTTTGCAACCATATAATAGTCTTCAAGATGTGATGAACTTGCTTTGAAAGTTGGGACTAAAGAAGTATGGAAACTCTACTACAACTAAAGTGTGGCTAATGAAGGTTTGTTGAGGTTCTAATTCTTGGAATCCTAGTGGTAGGAAAACTACCCACACTCGAGTAAAGTGAAGCACTACAAGAATTGTTCTAAGTCAAAGAGCGTGTTTTAAGTGCCAAGGAGTTGGGGCATAATATTGATTACGATATCCTAACCAAAAGCGTTTGCCTTAATTGAGAAGATGAAGCCAAGGAAGAAGATGTTGAGCCAGTGATCGAATCTAACCATGTCAAGAAGATGATGAGAATAAATCTTCTTGTATCAAAATCTAAGTTGGATATTTGAAGAAGTAGTGAATCTAACCATATCCAAGAAGATGAGGAGAAGGGATTCACTAATGTGGAATTTTGATTTAGAAATCAAAGATGTTTGAATCACGGCTTGACTTTGGATTTGTTGGAAAGCTAAGTGAAAAGGAATTCTCACTAGAAGCAAAAGAATCGATTATAGAATTTATTGATGTAATGCACGAAGAAATACCTACAGTTTTCAACCTGCCAAGAAATTATTCAACATCAAATAGACCTCATACGGAGTTTAGTTTTTCTAATAAGATAGCCTCTATGAAGAGCCACTAGGAGCATGAAGAGTTTTAAAACACAAGTTGATGATTTTCTTGACAAAGGCTTGTTCCAAGAAATTAGAGTTCCTATGTGGTTCACTATGTTGGTGCATGAAAAGATGGATCTTGGGTATGTGTTTTTTGGTGCCAAGCTTTCAACAACATTTTTATTCATGAGGAAGCAAGATTTAACAAAGGGCAAAGAAATTGGAACAATATGAAAGACAAGCATATAGAGGTTATCGTGTGGTATTTTGATCGGGAGGATGGATTCGATTACATGATAAAAGAGAGAGTGTTCCTGCTTATCGAAAAAAAAAAAAAAAAGAAGTGTTCCAAGTTGTGCTGGGATAGATGGATTTCTTCCAAGATTATTAAGAAGATCATAAAAGAATGCTTACAAGGTTAAATTGTCAGGTGTTGCAATATCTTTATACCACATTCAAGAGTTAAGGATTTTGAGGGCTGTATCATGGTGAAGACCCGAGGGAATGATCTTTTTCCCAACTATAGGGAGGGTTTGATCACGGGACGTCATCGCCTTAAAACATTTAGAATTGATCCTACTTATTGAAGAAAATTGGATTGGGAGGGTCGAGACCGCATTGAATCGTATGAAAACTCGCTTGGGCTCGTTTGGGCATGGAAGGTAAAAACATTAATTCGGAGACTTGGACAAACCCACGATGTGGAGTGCCATATTTATTTTAGAAAGTTTGCTTTATTTATTTTAGAAGTTTGCTTTATTTATCTTGAAAGTTTGCTTTGTTATTTTAGAGAAGTTTGCTTTATTTATTTTTAGGAAGATTTTGCTTTGTTATTTTAGAAAGTTTTCTTTTAGGAGTTGCTTTTTGTAATTTAGAAAGTTTCTTTTCTAGTTAAAGTAGAGATTGTTTTTGTAATTTAGAAAGAAGTTTCTTTCTAGTTAAAGTAAATTTGCTTTTTGATTTGAAAGTATGGGAATATATACCCTAATGTAGTCTTTTGAAAAATCGGAGTTCAAGTTTAATAATATTTTAGATTTCTTGTTTAAGGTTCTCTCTTGTTCTCTTATCTCTTGGTGGATTCCCTTAGGCGAGTTCGTGGCCTTCTCATACCTAGGTGGATTCCTTGGTATGAAGTCTTTGTCTGCTTATCGATCAACCGTCAGCGGATTGATTGTAAGCCTTCACTCCATCATCTATCTTGTGGCGGATCGTTTCATTAACCGTTAAGTAACCACTCTTGTGCAAACTCTGCTTTCCATCACCATCCTCTGTCTTTTCAGCTTTCAGCCTTGAATTTTTATTTCGACCCAAAACTTTCCAAAATCTTGTTCCATATTACTAGGCAACCCATAAATACTTTTTCTCATATATACCATAAATACAGTCCCTAACTTAGAAAATCTCAAAATTAGTCATAACCTATTTTGGCTTTAGAAACTACCCAAAACCCTTATTTTGACTTACCTAGCTTCTTGATCATCCATCACGGTCGACCTTGCATGAAGTGGTATCGGAGCTCATGGATTGATGGCTGATCGCAAACTAAGCGGTGTGCTTGATCTTTGAGACAAGATCTCTGTGGTTTTGTCGTTCACTAGCCAGAGAGGAAAAATATGATTTTGAAGAGCTTTGCGGCTAGTCAACTTAGGCGTTTCTTGGGAGCCTGAGAAAGCTAAAGTATGTATATGCGAGACTATGAATTATCATAGGAGTATGATTGCTCTGCCGGAATGAAGATTCTTATAAGAGCATGGTAGCTATAGTGAAGGCTTAGATTCCAATCCAAATTTAACATTCCAGTCGATGGGGATGAATCTGATGAATTTTGGATTGGCTTAATATCAGTGGAGCATGTCTTTGAGTATTATGAATTCCCTGAGCGTGAAAGAGTGAAGTTGGTGGCTACCACAAGATGTGCGAGAATGTATTTGGTGGAAAAACATGAAGAGACAACGTGAAAGAGATGGTAAAGAGATTCAAACTTGGGGAAAGATGAAGAAAGAACTAAAAGTACCTTCCCTTTAACTCACTTGAGACATCTACCTCAAAAATTCGGAACTTTAAACATGATTTGAGTGTAGGAGAGTGTTCGACTAAGTTGTAAACTTGATTATCAAAGGAGACTTACGAGTAGGGAAATATGCATAGCCCACCACTACATTCTTTGGTTTGAGATCTAGTATTGCTAGAGTTATTTTTACAACCATATAATGATCTTGAGATGTGATGAAACTTGCTTTGAAAGTTGGGACTAAAAAAAGTATGAAACTCTACTACACAACTAAGAGTGTGTGGCTAATGAAGGTTTGTTGAGATTCTAATTCTTGGAATCCTAGTGGTAGGAAAACTACTACACTCAAGTAAAAAGTGAAGCACTACAGAATTGGCTTCTAAGTCAAGAGACGTGTTTTAAGTGCCAAGGGTTGGGGCATATTGATTAAAATGTCCCTAACAGCGTTTGCGCCAATTGAGGAAGATGAAGCCCGAGGAAGAAGATATTGAACAAGTGATCGAATCTAACCATGTCCAAGAAGATGATGAGAATAAATCACTTCTGTCAAAATCTAAGTTGGATGTTGAAGAAGTAGTGAATCTAACCATATCGAGAAGATGAGGAGGGTTCATAATGTAATTTTGATTTAGAAATCAAAAAAGTATTTGAATCTGTTGACTTTGGTTGTTGAAGAAGCAAGAAGTGAAAGATTCTCTAAACAAAATCGATTATAGAATTTGTTGATGTAATGCACGAAGAAATACCTGGAGTTTTCAACCTATGAGAGGTATTCAACATCAAATAGACCTCATACGGAGTTTGAATTTTCCTAATAAGATAGCCTCTATGAAGAGCCTAAGGAGCATGAAGAGTTTAAAACACAAGTTGATGATTTTCTTGACAAAGAGGCTTGTTCAAGAGGAGTAGAGAAGTTCCTATGTAGTTCACACTATGTTGGTGCATGAAAAGATGGATCTTGGAGTATGTGTTTTGATTTTGAAGCTTTCAACAACATTTTATTCATGAGACGAATTCAACAAAGGGCAAAAAGTGGAACAATATGAAAGACAAGCATATGAAGGTTATCGACTGGTATTTGATCCGGGGAGATGGATTGATTACATGATAAAGAGAGGTGTTCCTACTTATCAAAAAAAAAAAAAAAGAAGTGTTCCAAGTTGTGCACAAGAATAGATAGTTCTTCCAAGATTATGAAAGATCATAAAGAATGCTTACAAAGTTAAATTGTCATTATTTGCCAATATCTTGCCTACATTCAAGTTAAATTTGAGGCCTTATCATGGTGAAGACTTGAGGAATGAGTCTTTCCCGACTATAGGGGTTTGTCTGGGAGCATGCAGCAAACACACAGGCATTGAGATTGACCCTGGTATTGAAGAGGTGGGTTAGAGGAGGTCAGGCGCATTGAATACATGTAGAAACTCCTTTTTTGGACCTCGTTTGGGCCTTGGAAGCGAAAAACGTGGTCGAGACTTAGACAAACCCCACATTGTCAGTACATATGATTTTAGAAGAAGATTTGCTATGAATTTACTCCAATTTTGTTTATCCTTTTAGGCAGATTTGCTTTCTTTATTTTAGAAAGTTTGCTTTATTTATTTTAGGAAGATTTGCTTTATTTATTTTAGAAAGTTTTCTTTTAGAAGTTGCTTTTTGTAATTTAGAAAGTTTCTTTTCTTAGTTAAAGTAGAAGTAGTTTTTGTAATTTAAAAAGTTTCTTTTCCTAGTTAAAGTAGAAGTTGCTTTTTTTGATTTCGAGTATGAAATTTATATATACTTACTATAATGTAGTCTTTTTTGACAATGATTCAAGCTTAATAATATTTCGATTTCTCTTTTAGGTTCTCTCTTGTTCTCTTATCTCTTGAGTGGATTCCTTAGGGACGGGTTAGTGGCTTCTCATACCTAGCATTAGATTCCTTGGTGTGAAGTCTTTGTCGTATAAATCAACGTCCATAGTTGATTGTAAACGCCTTACATCCGTCAACTATCTTGTGTGAATCGTTCATTAGCATTAAAGTAACCACTCTTGTGCAAACTCTACTTTCCATCACCATCATCTTTTCTAAGCTTTCCATAGCAATTTTCAACCTCGGCCCAAATCTTATTCCATATCACTAAAACCTTCCTATCCTTTTTTTCTCCTATATCTTAAATGTCATAGTCCCCTAACCCAGAAATCTCCAAAAATTAAGTCAATAACCTATTTTGTAGAAACTACTCAAGCCCATATTTTGACACCTAAACTTCTTGATCATCGTGCTTGGTCGACCTTGCATCAAGTGGGCTGACCATGGGGTGCCATGGCACTTGCATAGGAGACACTTGGCACATGGGTGGGCCATGCCCTTAGGATTGCATGAGTTGGGTGGGGGCCAAATGTCAACCCACCCTCATGCATGAGCATGAAGAGTGGTTGAAAATTGTGGCATAGAGAGACACTTGGTCTTGTGTTGACCCAGTGTCGAGACAAATTAGTGTTAGTGTGCTCCACCTAGAGTCAAACCAACTTGGTAGTTTGAGGAGAAATTTCAAAACAATTAGTAGACAAGAGGAGAAGAAGGAAAAAGAGAGAAAGAAAGAAAGAAAAGAAAGGAAGGAAGGAAGGAAGGAAGGAAGGAAGGAACCATCTTGTGTATTTTGTCGTGCAAATGTTGAAGACAGGAACCATCTATTCTTCAGTTGCCATTTCACAGCTGGTATTTGGCAAAGGATTCTATGGTTGTGTGGGGTCTCTGGGAACTCAGGGGTATTGGAGGAGCAGACTCTTATGGGTAATTGCCATCGAGGGGAAAGTCGTGAAACTCTGTACAAGGAAGATTGCATGAGGCGCTACTATATACCCTTGTTAGGGTCATCGAATAGAAGAATTGAGAGAACAACTATGCTCCGGTACGACACTGTTTTTCGCCTCATTTGTGATGATGTTAGACTTCGTATTTAAGTGTCGAGAGAGGTTGTTGATGATCACGCAAAGCGGATCAATGTGTGAGGAGATGGTCTTCCACAAATTAATATTTTATCTCATGGTAGGTTAGTTTGTGGATTTGTGATTATTTGGGGCCTTGTTGCCTTGCGGGTTGTCTTTGGGTGTTTCTTTTGCCGGATTGTAGGCTTGTTTTTATTAGGGGCTTTGTGTTGTTCGAACATTTGCTGTTCCTATATTTATAGAAGTCTTTGTCCGTTTTTCTTTGCCCGTTCATGGCCTCGGGCCTCTTTGCTTTGTATTCTTTGGCTGGGCGTTGCCCCTTTGGTAATAAATTCTTAATTATCAAAAAAAAAAGGAAGGAAGGAAGAGGAGGAGGAAAAGCCACAAAACACCTCCATTTTTGCAAGGTTGAAGGATCGGCGGTCTGCACTTGAAGTGAGGATCTTTTCGCCTTGGTTATTTCCTTATTTTGGGGCCATGGAAATGGCATTTAGTTAAGTTAGTTTGTTCTGCTGAATGAATACCATGCAGAATTTTACTACGGGCCCGATCTTATTCTTGCATGTTATTGTATGTCTTTATTTTTCTTGGTTTAGTGAAAATCCAAGTTGACATTATTCGCTAATGAATGCCATCACGAATTTTAAGGCTAATCACAGTTGTGCATGTTATTTTATGTGTTGTTTTTAAGGTTTATTTGAAATCAAGTTGGCTTGATATTGTGATTGAATGCCATCGCGAATTTTATTAATCGGATTGTGCATGTTATTGTATATCTTTGTTTTTAGGTTTTAAATTGAAAATCCAAGTTGGCTTATTACTTGAATGAATGTCATGCAAATTTTTGAACTAATATGGTTGTGCATATTGTAGGTGTTATTTTCTTGGGTTTTAATTGAAAATCCAGTGGCTTATTATTACTTGAATGAATGCCATCACGAGAATTTTCTAGAACTAATCTCTAGTTATTGCATGTTATATACATTTTTTAATTTTGGGTGAAAATCCGGTTGGCAGCGAGGAGTAGCTCGGATGGGTAGGTCTCTGCTCGGCGGAGTCCACAGTTCGAGTCTCACGGGCCACTACCGAATTTCCTTGCGTCTTACACGGTGTCCATGGTTAGTAGGGTATTGCCATAGCGTGGGGATTAGTCGGTCTTGGCGTAAGGTGGCGGTTCTCGTTATCAAAAAAAAAAAAAAAATCCAGGTTGGCTTGTAATTACTTGAATGAATGCCATGCAGAATTTTGCGGATTTTGTTGAAGAAAAATCGATTTGGAGTGTAATTGGCATGGTAACATGGAAATTAGGTTTTAGCTAAGTTTGTTTGAGTCATAGCTTTTTGTGTTGAACTCAGTCGGGTGTTCTTGGACTACGTAACAAGCTCATGGAGTCAAGAATCTAACCATTAGCCATTCGATGGAAATAGAGTGCTCACATACGTCTTTACGTTGAGTGTTGTACTAAGTGTACTAATTGCTATCAATATAGGTGTTTTCAAACACATTGGGTTGTAATGTATTGTGTGAACATAGTTATTTCTTGGCATGTTGTAAGTGTATGGCGACATACTACATATCTACATTGAAATCAAAGCCTGAAGGATCCGTGATGCCGAGCATTTCACGAAATATACATTGGGAATTCAATCTTAATTTTGGAAAATTGATTTGGGAGAATTTCTGTCAGACCTTGAAACACCTAATATATTTCTATTTCCAAGTGTTTTGAGTTTATTACTATTTTGATTTGGAGTTGGTTTATTTTAGAAAGATTTGTTCTCTAAGTCAAAGTAGAAGTTGCTTTATTTAATTTAGAAAGTCTGTTTTCTGGATTAAAAATAGGGTTCTTCATTTCTTTTTTAGAAAAGGTTGCTTGATTTGGTGATGATTTACCATAGTTTGCTTCTTTATTTTGGAGCTGATTTGCTTTGTGAATTTGGAGATGATTTTGTTCTAGATTTGCTGTGATTTGTTAGTTTCTTCACTAATTCTGATACTGACCTTGTCTAAAGTTATATAGTTTCCTTTTTTTCTCCTTCATGGATATTTTTAGTGTGTAGTAGTTTAGGAAAAGTATGTTAGTTTCCTTTCTTGTTTTTGGCCAAATATTTACTTTCCTTGTGGTGAATATTTTAGTTTCTATTCTTCATATTTTTTTTTTGGCCTATTTAAGGCTTATTATCCTGTATTCTTCAAGTTTTAAAGCATTTATAAAATTGAGGATTTCAATTTCTCTTTGGTTCTTTAAAGAACTCTTGAACTTTTATCGGTTATTAAGTGGCGTTCATCAAGACTTATCAATCGGATCTCCATCACGATTGTAGGCGTCCTCCCACATATACCAAGGTTCTTGCTTCATATAGCGAAAATTGAGGTCATCCATCCCGGTAGGCATTGAAGCGGTTCTTGAGGCTAGTTCGATCCGCAGATCTCCTCCGCAAAGTTGGCGAGGTTCGTGTCATTTAGTGATATCGAGCAGGGTTCTATATTTGTATAGGTATAGAATTGATCTCCATAAGCCTTACAGTGGGATTTGGGGAGAAAACATGACCAAACGATGTTGCTCTCTGGCGATGGCCTAGTTGCAAGATCTTCCGCGTTGATTCCTGGGGATGACGAGATGGTGGGGGTAGAGTTGAGGTGGGGTTGACCACCGCGCGGTCTGCCTTGCCCGAGTTGACACGGTGTGGATTTTTCTAAGGATGCCCATTTAGTTAGGTTCCGCGGAAGGAGCGTTTTTAAAGTAGTCGCGATGGAAGGCCATGGGAGCGTGCACATCGAGTCCGGAAGATCGCCGTCGGCATGAGCGATGTAGCGGCTCAAGCCGTATACGGTGTTGAAGGCTCGGCGGCCGGCTCTCGATCCAGCTGGTACTCTCTCCCCCGGTCACACGCCAAGATATTATTTGACCTCCCGACCGGTCGATCTGCGAGGAGGCGCTCGGTGGAAGCCCCTTCCATGCTGATGGTAAAGGCACGGTCATCGGGTAAACGGTGAATCGAGATGCAGGTCGGAGTTCTGAAGGGGTTGGAGTGCGGGTGCGAATGGGCAGGCTGGGTCGTGCGGGGGCCACCATAGTGATCAGAGGTGGGTGAGTGATTTGGGTGAAATTTTTTGGGAACGGACAAGGATCCTCTCGTTGAAATCTGGAAGACCTGTTCTCCATTCCTACAAAATGGCCCATATTCTCTAAATGGTAGTAGACGTGGGAAACTTGTTATCAAACCCAGATGGAGGCGGTGGTGGGAAGGCATTGATATGTGGAGGGTGTTTGGTTGGGCGATTTTTGGACAAGCGTCTCCTTTCCGGTGGTCGCTCTTTGGTTGACAAGTGTGGGGCGAAGGAGATGCTGATATATCCTGGCCCGAGGCCTTTATGCTTCTTTAGGTTCGGGGGACCGGATGCTCGGGATTGGATTATGGAATGGAGTCCATGGAATCTTGAGGAGACCTTTCATATTATGTGCATGGCGACCCGGTATGGACATGCTAAGTATCGACTCACCACTATTCCAATTTGGGTCCAAATTCTATATTATTCCTGTAATGTTGGAATGATACAAGACTTGGAGTCATTGCTAGTGTTGTTGTGTCCAGCTCCATCTCGATTCCCTCAGGAATCGGTCGAAGCTATCTTTGCTAGAATATGTGTAGAGGTGGGGGTTGAATGTGATTTTCTGAAGTGTACTCTGGATATGGGTAATGTGCGAATCTGATAAAATAAGGATTAGTATCCTTGGGCTCCTGATCTTTGTTCCCTCTTGCCAAGCGGTTTATTATAAATTGGTAAATTATTTATCTTCAGAGTCAAAGTAGTAAAAGTTGTCTCCATAAATCTGAGGGTTGTGGTTGGGGAAGAGTCTTGGTGTGTGAGGGAAGGATCCTCGGGTATGGGGATGTTTCTATGAACCAGTGGGAAATTGTAGTGATCATTGCTTTTGATAGTTACATCCTTGATTTGTAAGGGGCGAAATAAATTCCACCTCTTCACATCTTTTGAGGAAGTAATGAATTTGTTTGCTAAAGTGTCAGCCGATTACTGAAATACATTTTGGATGTCACAGCTCGTGAAGTGTTGTACGTCGGAACGGCAAAGTCTTTAACCTTATCCGGTCTGATCCCAGCACTATGCTTCCAGTACTACGATACTCTCCTATTACGGACACATTCGAGCATATTAAAGAAGTGGATGAGTGGATTTCATGGGTTCATTGTCTGAGAAAGAAGATCAAGCAAATGGCGAACCTAGCACACAGGGAACCGTTAGTGAAATTCCTCTTCTTCCCAATGGTTAAAGTCGCCAGCTTGGAATATATAAAAATTTGAACAGACCTTAAGCAAAAGAAGTGCGTTCACTTGTGGAATCCCATGCTTTAGTTTTTGTTTGTGTTTTTTGGAAACTTCGGTGCGACTCATAGCAAGGACATAATTTCATCTATACATTTAGGAGTGGAGCTCTTCCATAACTATGAGCATGCTGTGCTTGGCGAATTTGGATATGTGAAACCACGAGGTTAGCATCGATGTTATCCATTCTATGGACCAGGCCATACTTTGTCACGTACCACTCTCGAGGTAACTATTGTTTTAGTGCTCACATCGTTTTGCCTCGAATAATTACATTGACTAGAGGGAATGTTGTGGCGCCGCATACGTAGTGTAGACCCTTGAGTGAGCCGAAATCCTTGAATTTGATAATTGGTGATTTCAGCGCGCGGGTTGTCGGTGAGTCGGGGTAACATGATGAATGACACGGCCATGAATGATTTTTCAGTGTTTGTTCAATCTTGAATTGGCGGATGTCCTTTCTTACCTTGTTTTCGTGGATGAGTAGTAGAGAGGGGATAATTTTATAGTTAGGAAGCTAGACTATTTGCCTCGAAATGAATCTTTGTATGGATATGTTTCCCAATCTGATGACCAGTCCTCCATCTTGGTTTATCGGATCATAGCCCTCTGGTTACCAACTTAAATGTCGAATTTGGACAGGCATAGGAAACACTACCTTGAATGGAAGTGTATGGTACACCCGTGTATGAGTTGATCATAAGTGAAGGCGTGAAGTGATCTGCCAGTCTTCTGACTTCCACTTTTAGTGAAGTGCGTGATCCCGGGTTGTGGATGCCCGAAGAGTCTCGGTAAGCCCGATACGCACGCTAAACAATCCGTGACCCCCTCACGGTGGTAAATGAAGAATTGTTTAAAGACTTACCATGATCTGGCACAGTAACTGGAGGGTTCTGAAGCAAATCCGGAGTTCGGTGGCTTAAACTTGGAACCCGAACAACTAGTTTCTTCCGTAAAGTATCTGAAAAATTTGAGAATGCTAGGAATTTTTTGGATAATTAGGAATGCTAGAGGTCGATAAAGTTATTACTTTGGTAATGGGTGCGGTCAGGATGATCAGGAGGCCCATCAAACGCGGGGCCATTTGTAGCCCACTTCGGAATGTGCTATGTGTTGGAGATCCTCGAATGACGTGCTGGATATTTAGATGGCTAGAGTGTCTCTTGTGGTCTGCGCGGCATGCGGACCAATTTAAAATCGACATTGAGATCGAGAGTCGCGTTATGTTGCTGATATTGAGACCAGATGATTTTCTGCTCATATTTTTCAGGCGGCGTGGGTATTATTGGGAGGATGTTTGTAGTTTGTAGTTTCTTTTTAAATCTTGATGTATGTAGAGATAAATTGCACAATTTTAGCATTGGTTCCAAGGTCCCTAACCTGTTTCCATCCTTGATTATAGGCCTATTTTCACTGTTGCAATACTATCTATAAGTTCATCCTCGAAGATCTGACATTTGCGAGGTTAAAAGCAGGTGCTTGCACGGATTATATAGCATTCTCGATCTGCTTTTTGTACAAGGCGTAGCATTGCGGAACAATATTTTTTTTTTTTGGATAGTGGAATTTATTGCCAAGGCGGCCTTCGAATAAAAATACAAAGCAAGGGCGAGGCCATGAATGAGCAAGAAAAGCGGTGACACCTCCTATAAATGTAAGACAGGCCCAGCCTGTTGAACGACCTAAGTGCTTGACAAAAAACAAGCCCTGTCCGGCGAAACATGACTTCTTGGGCAAGGCAACATAGCCCCGACAATCCTGAATCAAGCAACCAGCCTGCATGAGATAAAATATTGGCCAGGAAGGACCATCTCTCACATTGATACATTTTGCCGGGACTATCGACAACCTTACTGGATTTGGAAATCTGAAGTCTAACATCATCACAAATGAGGCGAAAAATAGTGTCGATTTGGAGCATAGTTGTTCTCTTGTATTCTTCTATTAGGTGACCCACAGTGGTATATAGTGGCCTTGCACAATCTTCCTTGTAATAGAGGTGAGACTTTCCTTGTTGGCCTTACTGCCATAAGGCTCGTTCTCCCGATACCTCGATTCTATAGACCCACACAACCATAGAATCCTGCAGTACCGGAATTTGTGAAATATGTGAAGAATAGATGGTTCTGTCTTCAACATTATGCGACAAAATACAGAGATATAGGGTGGTAAAGACCCGTGGAAGCTATACGGTAGCTTGATACGTGCGAGCGTGACGAGACGGTAGAAGCATATCGGTGGCTTGGGGAACCAAATCGAATAGTGCCCGATTAACAAGCGGCTTCTTTGGCACGAAGTGGTTCAAGCGGGCTCTGGTGAAACCCGGAAGGATGCAGGGACGAGAAATAATATCCATCTGGGGCATCGATATGATAGTGCTTTGTTTGTTCTTGATAGCCATAAGGTCACTGAATTAGCGATAGGCCCGAGTTCCACCTCATCAATGGCCTTCAGCTACTCGAGCATTTACAGTAGTTGCGGAGTCATCACGAGATCAAGCTCTCCGTAAGCGGAAGGAAGAGGGCTGGGCGAGTTCGAAATCATCGCGTATGCGCTAAGAAATTTGGCGCTCAGTCTTGCCGTCTTCTTGAGGCTTTGATCTCTACCAGTTGAGTTATCATGGCTCATGATAACTGTGGGGACCTTTGGTTCGAGGAATCACTATGTTAAATGCTCGGACCGCTCACCGTAGAGTCTTGCGTGACGGTTCAGATCATCTTCATGCGTTGAATCATTGGATCTTTAACTGCGTCAAATTTGAACCGCCTCTCACGTTTGCGATTGATTGATCTAATACGACGGTATCCCGTTCAGGATGTGAATAATATTTGGCTGCGATCTTAAGATATGTGTATGGAATGACGTCGCCTTTTGATTTCAATTGTATCTCTTTATATAAGGTAAACGATCATTTATAACTTCCGCATAGATGAGAGTTTTCAAATCAGGCGAATTACCGTGAAATGTTCACTGGATCAGAGGCACTCTGATCCATAGTGGGTGAGCCTTAGAAATCGAAAGGGACTCCCAGATATCTCTTAGGAAACACCTTGTTGGGTACTGTGTTTCGATAAATCCTTGCCTTCATCGAAACTCCGTAGGAAAATGGCACTTTTACATTTGTTCATGAAGTCGAAGCTATGAAACTGTAATTCTTCCATAAATACGAACATTTACGTCCCAGGAGAATAAAACATATCATCTGCAAGCATAAGTGAGTTAAGTTGATTTCCCTTGCATGGGGTGAAGCTGAGCTCACTTACTTTTTGTGGATTTGCCACTGTTGAGATGCGGAAAAGGCCTCCCGTTCTGAGGATGAATAAAAAAAGGTGATAATGGGTCCCCCTGCCCCTTAGTACGCTTGCTAGTAAAAAACCCTTAAGCTCTCCGTGCGAAATGAGAAGGGCCAGGTGTGATAAATGCCATAGCCACATTTCAAAAAGGTGAGTTTTGTATGGGAAATCCACCAGAGATCTGATCCATTCGCTGTAGCCGTATGCCTTCGATCATGATATCATCTTACACAGGAGGACCCATATCCACGATGGTAGATTTAACACCAATGTCTTGGGTATTAAGGACATTGTCGTGATGCTTCGACCTTGTCTGACTCGAGCGATAATATAAAGTTCATGCTGACAACTCTCGCGGCAATGATGCTGAGATGCACTTATAGATGAATTGTTGCAGTGAGAAATAGGCTGTAATCATGCATGGGAACGAGTTAGGAACCTTAGGCACCAATGCCTACCCAGCTATACAATTAATCTCATGGCTTATGCTTTGAATTCAAAATGAACTCTGCAGTTGTAAACATCACTTCGATAATGTCTGGCCTTGCTTGTGAGAAAAACCATGAAGGGCAGGGCCTTGGGCTCATCGTGGAAAAAATGGCTTCCCTAATCCTCATAGGAAATTGTTTTGTCGATGTATCCATATCTTTGAGAGACCATCAAAGCCCGTCGAGCCATTTAAATACTGGTGATTGTGAGAGGATCACGAACATAAATACTTCCAGAGTGTCTAGCGACCTCACACTTTGTTGGTAACATGGGTCTCTTCGGTTGCAACCATTCGCCATGATAATAACCTTCAAGCACTCTAGCATTCACGAGCTTTAGCGGTAGCCATGAAGTTTAGTGTTGATCCCAGAGTTTAAGCCATTGAACTCTAGATTTTTGCTTTAAGCCCTCCTCGGCAGCGACAAGTCACGATAATTCTTTAAACAAATCCTCTCATTTCCTGGAATGCTTGATTAGAGGATACATTAAATACTTCTTGATTGGGCGACGAAGTGCTGTCTGTGCTCCTGACTTCGCTCATCGCAAACCACTAAAGATCGGAAATTGAGGCTTTGAGTGTGGCCTTACTCTTCGACTTGGGACGATCTGAACATGGGAGTACGAAGACTTCATAACTCCCACCCTTCCTTCTAAGCCCGGTGAAGTCGGGATGATCGGCCATTAAAATTTGAAAGATTAGTTTCTGGGCCGGGGTAGATTTTCATGGGCCCGGTAACAGAGACGTGATCCCGGATAACCCGGGGGAGAACTTCCGTGGATGCATTGGGAATGTCAAAGATTTGCACTCATTTTGAAGGCATGCATGCAACTTCCTAGCTATGAGTTAACACCAGCAGGACCATCCAGTGAATAAAGGCCCCGAGAGCGGAACATCCATGAAGCTCGAGGGAAACGATGATCATGGAAATCGTTCATGGCCTAGTGTCATTTCTGTGTTGCCGGACCTTTCCTTTGCCTAAATCTGGTGGTATTGAAATGGCCCATAATCATCCGGTTTGGCGATATGAGCTCTGCCAGGAAGAGATGGCGCCGAGCATACGCCCATGTAGTTGTTTAGGCGTACTTTGCGGAAGATAACTAGAGGGAGATGTTGCTTTCCCGGCCACGATAATGTGTGCCAAGCAGTCCATGGGTGAATAATATCAATCTTTGATCTTTTCGAGGTTTCCCTGAATCAGTTCTACCGTGAGCATGCTCCATAGTTATGGGGAAAGAAGCCTCACCCGGAAAAGTGAGCTAAAGTGCATCACGGTAGGTGCTCTTTTGAGTTCGAGACAAATAAAATCAAGGGCATGGGACCTTACAAAGGCACTTCTCTTTGCTTGAGGGTCGTTGACCCCTTATGTTCGAGGCGAACGCTTAACCATTGGGAAGATGTAGGTCTCACATCCTGGATCCTATGAGATTAAGTAGGGCTCAGTTTCTTGATTTCTTGAGCTTAGCTGTGAGAGAGAGGCACGGGCGTGGGATCTAGCTCATCAGCCCTTTTATGTGCTGAGAAGTGTCAATAATGGGAGAATTGTCCAGAAAATCAGTGTTTGCGAGTAGGGCGGCCGGCGAACCTGCCTCATTAGGATCTCTACCTCGCTGCGGCTGAACAAGCAAGGTGTTGCCGTACGGCAGGAGGGCGTCGACCTCGATAGCCTTGCTCATCACTCGTCCCTAGGCCAAAACCAAGCTATTGTACATTCTGGGAGGAAATAGGCTATGAGAATGTAGTACTGGAAGCTCCGGTATTGCATGT
The DNA here is from genome assembly GCA_016808115.1 of Tetrastigma voinierianum. NCBI lineage: Eukaryota > Viridiplantae > Streptophyta > Magnoliopsida > Vitales > Vitaceae > Tetrastigma > Tetrastigma voinierianum. Next base: position 61,436 of record JAEQBH010000208.1, on the reverse strand, counting down.
TCGGTGCAATCTTCATCATCCCTTCTATGTCAGTTCATTCCATTACATACCTCATACTTACTACATTCCGTCATACCAACTACTCGGTCCCTTATAGCTCAACAATTTAACGAGTTATGACAAATAGCTTGCATTCGAACAACATTGAGGAGCCGAGATGTCGATCCTTATGGTAGAATCGCGCCATTACCTGATAGACGGGGCTGAGGAAGGAGTGTGGACCGCAAGTCAGCCTATGACCACGAGCAGAGGGCTAAAGGTTCAAGAAACCGCCCGTATTTTAATCTGAGATGCCACGTGGAAGAAGCTCGCGTGTTCAACTTCAACAAGGAAACAGAGATGGCCCACATCATCAAATTAAATCAGGACTTGGACCAAAAGCCAAGGAGTTTTTTGACTTGTTGATTTCTTTGCTATTTTTGGAGCGGTTGGTGTTGATTCTTTCTCTTATTTTGGGGCGGATTTGGTTACGATTTGTTCTGATTTCTTTGCTATTTTTGGGAGAAACATTAGTCTTGGTTGTTCTTTGATTTGCGCTAATTTGGTCTTGATTTGATTCCAAGCCTTATCCTAAATTATCTAGTTCCTCTTTTAGTATTTACTAGAAAAAATAGAATTAGTTTCTTTCATTTTTGTAAATATTTACTTTCCTTGTAATTTGAATATTTAGTTTCTATTCTTCATTTTTGGGCACTATTTAAAGAGCATTATCACATATTCTTCAAGTTTTAAGCATTTATAAAGGAATTGGGAGTTTCAATTTCTCTTTGGTTCTTTAAAGAACTCATGAACATCGGTTATTAAGTGTTCATCAAAGACTTATCAATGCGGATCTCCATCTAGGTGTAAGAGCGTCATAAATATATAATTCTTGCTTCCTTATAAATGACGAATTCGCGATCATCCATCCAAGACGAATACTAGGCAGTTCTTAGAGCCTTCAATTCGATCACGAATCTCCCCTCCTGAAGTTGAGAAGCGGGGTTGTATCATTTGGTATAAGAACAGAGGTTACATTACGGTTTGCCTATCTTTTATTAATATTATTTATTTCTTTGACCAAACCATCTTAGTCACCACTTTCATCATGCACTTAAATTCAGTTCAATCCCCAATTTCATTCATAATCTATTATCTACTCCATCCCAAGTCAGATTTCTTCATTTCTTGATCGGATATAATTTTTATTTCTTTTATTCAATGCGTCCATCTCAAAAGTTACAAAAAAAAAAAAAAGAAAAAAGAAAAAAAGAAAAGGAAAGTAAAAAAGAAAAGGATCAGTCAAAAAACGAAAAAAAATCCAAGTTTATCATCATTCTAGTTCTATAAATCAATCCAGCCATAGTATAAAAAATAAATAAGTAAAGCTTGGATCTTGGTCAATGCCCTGACTGTCCTTTTCTTCTTTGATAGTTTTTATTGAATTTAACGGAAAAAATCGATTTGTTGATTAGTTTAAAGAACTATAAGAGAGTCACACAGGAGTGCAGAGAAAAGGCAAAAGGTGGTCGGATTATTAGGTGATAAAGCCAAATATATTGTGTGAAAACAAGAAATGACCCCAGTGAATCATTCTTAGTGAAAACTAGTGAAGCGAGTGATTTGTGAAGTCTACTTTTCCTAACCTTGTTTGCGAAGCACTATGTCGGAGACAACAACGTATCGAAAGGTGTGGCGGGAGGCATTGACATGAAATTCATTATCACGGAGCCTTAACTAGCGGAAGTCGTGAGAATGTTTAGAGTGGGTGGAACAATTCCATGAGAGGTGGAGGAAATGAAAACCCGAGCGCCCTGAAACCCTCACAGGCGTAGAAAGGAGGAATTGCCAAGAGGGGCGCGAATTGACGAAGAAGAGTATAATGAGGAGGACTTTGAAGGCAGGAATGGTTATGATTCGGGTGTTGAAATGCTTGAGGGAGGTGTAGGGGAGACATAGAGAAGATAGAATCGAGGGAGATAATAATTTGGGAAACGATGAGATGAAGATTCCAATAACCAAGGAAAGAATGATCAGGGCATATCTTGAGTGGGAGAGGAAGGTAGAGAGTTGGTTTTGATTGTCACCATTGATACAAGAAAATAAGAAGGTGAAGCTAGCTGTTATAGAGTTCTCGGATGATGCCATTGTGTGAGTGGGACAAACTAGTGTTGAATAAGAGGACGGAATAAGGAGCCATCGGTGGGAGGCTATGGGAAGGATGAAGAGGGTGATGCGGAAGAGATTTATCTGACCTACTACAAGGGTGTACAACAAGTTACCAAAACTTGAAATGAGGAGTAATCGAGGTGTGGAGGGTATTATAAAGAAGGAGATGGGTGGAGGGGTTCTGCGATAGGCCCGAGCGAATATTGAAGGTCGAGAGGCTACCATGGCGAAGGGTTTCTAGCGGAGTTTAAGCAGGGAGATTCAAAATCGGTGGAGATTACAACATTATGGAGTTGGAGGATATAGTGCATATAGCCGTAATTGAGAATCAAGAGTCGAAGGAGAGGCGAGTAGCAACACACATTCTACACAGTCGAAGTTCATCTACGTGGAAGCCGAATCAATGGAAAAGGAGAAGCCACCTAACACCAAGCAAAAGCAAGGAGAACTAAAACAAGAGGAGGAACAACGAGAAATCAGGTAAACTGATTCTTTCACTACTACGGAATCGTGATATTATGTGTTTAAATGCGAAAGCGGGGGTAAATGGCCACAGAAGCTGATATGGAACAAAGAGTCATGGTGATGCGGGACAATGGTGAGATTAAGCAGAGTTAATGGAGTCGGATTGACGGTCTATACCATTCATAGAGGATCTTGATGAGAAGTATGCTGTCGAGAGGAACTAATGGTGTGGCAGGGCCTTAAATTAATGCAAGCTAAAGAAGATGACAATTCTGCAGGGATAACATTTTTCACACTGGTGCCGATCCCGAAACAAGGTATGTAGTGTGATCGTGATGGGGAAGTTGCACTAATGTTCTTCAGCACAACCATGGTGGAGAAACTAGGAATGTGACATGTAAGCATCTCGACCTTATAAATTAAATGGTTATTGAATGATAGTGGGGAGGTAAGGTGAATAAACAAGTGTTTAAGTAAGCACAGCATTTGGGAAATCTGAAGATGAGATTTTGTGTGATGTGGTTCCAGTACAAGTTTGGGCACTTGTTATTGGGAGAAGACCATGGCAATTTGATAGGAAAGTTGACCTGACGGCTTCTGTGAAAGTACTCGTTGGGTGCACAATAATAGAATGAGTCAGCTCTTGTTCCTTTGACACCGAGTCAAGAGTTTATGAAGAGATCAAGTAAGGTTGCAAAGATAGTGAACAAAGAGAAAAAAGTGAAAGAGGTGAAAACAGAAAAGAGTGAAAAAGAAGTGAACAAAGAAAAGGAGTGAAAAAAGTGAACAAAAGAAAAAGCTTATGAAAAAAGAGAGTAAGCCAAAAGAAAGAAAGTGCAAATGCAAGTGAATGAAAATTTACAAAAGAAAAGGAGAGAAAAACCAATTTCTATGCAAGGGCAAGTAAGTTAAAGAAGCATTGTTCTTAAAACAGAGAAGCCTGATTATGCTTTTGTACAAAGGAAGCACTTTAATACTAACCAACTTGACATGCTTCTTTGCTAGTTCTATTATCTCTCACTTTTACGGAGATTTGAAGATGTCTTTCGAGGAAATTCCGAATGGGTTACCTCCTATCAGGGGATCGAACATCAAAATTGATTTTGTTCACGGTGCTACCATTAAGGCAGGCCCGGCTTATAAGTAATCAGGAGAGCAGAAGGAACTCAAAAGCAAGTTGGTGAATTGATGGAAAAGGATATGTGAAGGACGGCAGGTCCATGTGCAGTTAGGTTATTTTGGTTCCTAAGAAGGATGGGACATGGAGGATGTGTGATGATTCATAGGAGCCATCAATAATACTTGATAAGTATTATAAATCATCCCATTCCTCGGTTAGATGATATGTTTGATGAATTGCATGGTTCTTGTATCTTTTCCAAAATTGATTTGAAAAGTGGATACCATCAAATTAGAATGAAAGAAAGGTGATGAATGGAAAACTGCTTTCAAAACAAAATATGGAGTTATATAGGTAGTTAGTTATGCCTTTCAGTTAACTAAATGCACCTAGCACTTTCATGAAACTAATGAACCATGTTTTGCGTGCTTTCATTGGAAATTTGTGGTTGTCTATTTTGACGACCTCCCTCATTTATAGCAAGAACTTGGATGATCATGATTCATTTAAAATATGTTTTGGATATGCTTGAAAGATGGATTGTTTGCTAACCTTAAGAAGTGCACGTGCACGGATAAACATGTTCTTGGTTTTGTTGTTAGTGCCGCGGGGATACGGGTTAGTGAAGAGGAAGGTTCGAGCGATTCAGGCGCGGAAGTCGGCCAAGTGGTAAAGTTGAAGTTTTCATGGACTTGTAGTTTTACGTGATTTGTGAGAACTTTAGTAGCATAGCGCAGATAGCAGAAGTCATCAAAGAAGGATGTTGGGTTTAAGTGGGGTGAAGAGCAAGAAAAAGCATTCAAGTTATCAAGAAAAACTAACTCAATATCGCTACTTGCACTTTACCTAACTTTGAAAAAACTTTAGAAGGGTGGAATGTGATGCTTGAGGGTCTTGGTATTTAGGCGCGTTCTTATCTGAGAAGGGCGACCCATTGCATATTTTAGAATAAGTGGGGCAATACAAGGAAATACCACTTATGAATGAAGAGTTGCTTATACGTTAGTTGGGCCTTGGAAACACCAGCAGCAACTATCTTTGGCACAGGAATTTGTGTTCTGTGACCACGAGTCATTGAGAAGCATCCCGAAGAGACGACAAAGTTTGAATAAGAGACATCTTTAGATGGATGGAGTTGTGGAAACTTTTCATATGTCATCAGCTACAAACAAGGTAAGGAAAACATTACATTTACTTGATGCACTCACGGAGGTATGTCTAATCTCTGCTTTGGATGCTAAATTGCTTGGTTTTGAACACATTAAGAATTGTATCCTTTGGACGAGATTTTAATGTGAATATGCTTGTTAGCCGAAAAGCAGCCCATGACAAGTTCTTTAGACATGAGGGGTTCTTGTTTTGGGAAAATAGGTTGTGCATTCCTAATTGTTCCATTCGGGATTTATTAGTGAGGGAGTCTCATGGTGGAGGATTGATGGGACATTTTGGGATAGCCAAGACTTTAGGGGTTTTGCAAGAACACTTTTATTGGCCACACATGAAGCGAGATGTTGAGAGGATTTGTGGGAGGTGTATCACATGTAGGCAAGCTAAATCTCGAGTGCAACCCCATGGCTTGTACACACCAGCACCTATTCTAGGTGAACCTTGGGTTGATCTTTCAATGGACTTCACATTAGGTCTACCTAGGACTGAACATAGTAGGGATTCTATTTTGTGGTTGTGGATAGGTTTTCAAAGATGGCACATTTATCCCGTATCACAAAAGCGGATGATGCGTCTCATGTTTGCTAATTTGTTCTTCGAGGAGGTTGTGAGATTGCATGGTAATACTAGAACAATTGTTTGAGATAGAGATGCAAAATTTTGAGTTGCTACGGAAGACCTTGTGGTGTAAGTTAGGAACCAGGATTATTGTTTTCTCACTAGCATCATCCTGGCCCGATGGTCGGAGCGAGGTAGTGAGCGAGCCTTGTCTCGTTGTTGAGAAATTTATCGTTAAAAGAGAAACGTTAAAACACCAGGCCCAATTTTGCCACATGTTGGGATTTGCTTATAATCGTACTATACATTACGCCACTAAATTTTAGCCTTTTGAGATTGTATATGGTTTTAATCCATTAACATAAAATTTATCTCCTTTACATGTAAGAGCATGTTAATCTAGATGGCAAAAGAAAGCGAGAATTTGTTAAGCAGTTCATGAAGGCAAAGACTCAACATTGAGCGAGAAAATTTGAACAATGCAAAACAAAAGCCAACAAGGCGCCCATCACGTAGTCTTTGAACACCGGAGATTGGGTTTGGGTGCACATGCGCAGAAGATTTCCCGCACAAAGGCGATCCAGAAGTTGCTCCACAGGGCGATAGTCCGTTTGAAATCCTGGCCATCAACTAACTGCCACATCTAACTAAATTTGCGGTAGAATATCACATAGGAGTACTACTTTTAACGTCAGCGACTTGAGTCCCTTTTGATACGGTGGCGATTTGAGGACAAATCCTTTCAAGAGGAGGAATGATGGAAGCGGGGCTAGGAAGGGAGTGTGGACCGCTTGAAGTGTTCAGCCTGACCACGAGCCCCGGGGCTAAGGTTCAAAGCCCTTCATGTTTATCCAGGGATGCCGCGTGGAAGAAGCTCGCGTGTTGACTCAGAAAGAGAGGAAGCGAATGGTAAGCGTCGTAGTCAATCCGAGACTTGGACCCCGAAACCAAGGTTACGAAACATTGATTCTTTGCTATTTTGGAAGCAGTTGAGTGTTGATTGGTGTTGATTCTTCTTTATTTTGGGCGATTTAGTTACATTTGTTCTGATTTCTTGCTATTTTGGGACTTATTTAGTGCGGATTGTTCTGATTCTTTGCTAATTTAGTCTTGATTTGATTCCCAAGCCTTATCCTAGAATTATCTAGTTTCCTCTTTTTAGTGTGTTACTTTAGGAAAAAGTAAATTAGTTTCCTTTCTTTTTTGTGAATATTTTACTTTCCTTGTAATTTGAATATTTAGTTTCTAATGCCATTTTTAGAGCATTTAAGGCTTATTATCCTATATTCTTCAAGTTTTAAAAAGCATTGCACAAATTAGGAAGTTTCAATTTCTCTTTGGTTCTTTAAAGAACTCCTTGAACTTATCGGTTATTAAGTAAGCGTTCATCGAAGACTTATCAATCGGATCTCATCGCTAGATTGTAGGCGTCTCATATACGAGGATTCTTGCTTCCTTATAAACAGCGAATTGTGATCATCCATCGAGGAAACGAATACTAGAGGCCCAGTTCTTGAAACTGGTCGATCATGAGGTCTCTCCTCACAAGTTGTGGGGTCCGTATCAACCACATCCGGGAGGCTGCAGGCTTGAGGAACTCCACAATCCAACGACCACATACAAATTCTGCCAAAGAAACCGGTTTTTGTTTAGTTTCGATGAGAGGATCGAGTGCGTGGAATCCCGATAGTGCTTGCAATGTCGAACCGCGTGCTGCCGTCGATATTCGGAGGAATGTTATAGAACATATTGATTGGCGCGGAGTTGATGGCGTGGGCGGTTGAAACACATGCGTTGGGTTGTGGCTGGAAGGGTGTGCGGCGCTGGTGGCGCCGTAGTCGGTATCCATAACCAGTCCGCGCCTCGGGTCCCGAATACGAAGAAGAATAAACCATTCTCGATTATTGATATTTAAGCATCCTCTCTCTTGCTAGTCACATTAACTTGATCGCACCAACTGCATGTTTTATTTAAGTGCCCTCATTCATCTTACTTCTCATCTAATGCCATGGAATGCCACTGAGGCCAGAACCGATTCGTCGACGCATTGAAGATGGTCAGCACGGTGGTAGAGATGCGGTGTTGGTGGAGGGGGTCACGCATGTTCGGCCTCCCGAGATGGGACCTCTCGGTCTTGGGTTCAAAGGGAACGATGTCGAGCCAGCACGACCATGGGTGTTCTCACAGCCAGAACCACGGTGGTTTGCAATCGGTCACGAGCTCCTCGGAGGGACTCAGGTGTCTCCTTTATGCTTGAATCAAAGGTTCTTGAGTGCGGTGGAAGGCGGCATCTGCCGGAGTGATCGCGAACACTGCTGGTCGAGGCGAAAGCAGCTCCCAGCGAGCGGATCCGTATGGCGTTGCCGGCGAGCTGAGATCCGGCCGGCGAGCTCGGTCCGGCCAGCGGGCTTCGAGCCGTGGTGGAACTCGGCGAGTGTCACGAACACTGCCTTAGGCGGGGGTATTGTGGAGTGGCGCAACCCGGCAAGACTAAGCAGCTCGGCCAGAGCGAACTCGAATCTGAATCGCGCGCCCCGGCCCAGGTGATCCGACCACTTTGGATCTCTTAGAGATCCTCCACAGTCGTGAATTCTTATGGCAAGCGGAGCCAGGCATCACGAGAAGGGTTGGGCGAAGTGGAAAATGGGTATAGTCAGCTGCTGACAGCATTTTTAAATTTGCCGATGGCCTGGATGATGATCCTCCCGATTAAAGTCGTGGAAAAGCTTGGTCGTATGCTGTAAAACGGGGTGGATTGAGGGTTATGTAGGCGCATTTTCTTTGAAAGGTATGCTTGTTGCCAAGCCTCGGGTTGAGAGCGGTGAATGAGGCATCGACTTGTGGAAGGGTGTTTAGTAGGGCAATTTACGGACAAGCGACTCAGTTCCGAGTGGTCTGCGATCTACAGTTGAGACTTTGGAAGCGAGAGAGAGATCTCAGGAAATATCAACAACGAGAATGGTTTATTCTTCTTCAGATTCAGGGACCGGAGGCGCGGGGCCCAGGTTATGGATCTTGGACCATGGCACTTGACGGGGAGGCCAGTTCATATTACGTGCATGGGCTTTGGAATGGACATGCTCAGCGTCGATTATCATCTATACCAATTTGGGTGAGGTTACATGCATTCCTGGAATGTGGGCGAGGCAAATGTGTCTTGGACACATTACAGCCTGTGGGATCCGTGCACCTTGATCACTCTCCACGAAAACCAGCTCAGCATCTTTCACGGAGGAATTTGTAGAGGTTGGGGTTGGATTGAGTTCCACTGAAGTCGGTGCTCTGGATAGGGTAATGTGGGATTATTCTACCGTAAGGATCGAGGCTTATCCTTGGGCTCCTCAATGTTGATGCAGATACAAGCTATTTAGTGTAACACATTAAATTGTCAAGCTAAGAAGGGGCCAGAGGCGTTGGCATGATCGGGAACTGATAAGCATGAGGCGTAGGTAAATGGGAAGGGAATTGATATAGAAGGGAAGGGTGAAGATTGCGAATTTGGAGCACTTGTACGGTAATTTGGAAAGCCCACTATTTTAGTCCTATTTCTCACAACGTATGAAAGAAAATTTAGTTTTAGCTTGGGCGTAGTGGGTGATGCCAAGGCTGTGGGGTTAGCGCCCTCTCAGCGCATAGCAACACCTTTGCTTGTCTAGAGCGCAAAGCCGAGGTGAAGAGATCCCAATGAGGCGGAGGATTATTGGCCGCCCTGCAGGCTCTTGATTTTCGGATACCTCCCATTATTGACGCTGGGGCACATAAAGGGTTGATGGCTGGATTTCACGCCTTTTGTGCCTCTCTCGGGAAGAAGCTCGAGGGATTGAAGAAACGGGCAGAGCTAGTCGCGGGATCCCGGGGATAGGGGGGGACTCCACATCTTCCCGATATGGGTTAAGTTAAGCCTCTTGGAACATAAAGGGGCTTGAACGACCCCCTCAAGCAAAGAGAAGTGCGTTCTTTTGTAAGGTTCCATGCCCTTGATTTTATTTGTCTCTTGGAAACTCGGGTGCGAGCACCTAACAGGGACAGAATTTTGAGCTCACTTTTTCCGGGGTGGAGGCTTTTCCATAGCTATGAGGCATTTTCGACAGTAGAATCTGGTTGTAAGAGCCTGAAAGATCGGCAGTGATGTTATTCACTCCATGGACGTATACTTTGCCCACATTCTTGTCTTTGGAAAGCAACATCTCCCTACAGTTGCTCCAATGAGTGCTCCGCCTCAACAAACTACATGAGATGGAAAAGTGCTACAGCCTTCCATCTCTTATAGTGTAAAGCCCTTAGTTGGCCAAAATCTGAATGATTATGGGCGATTCAATACCACAGTTGAGTGAAAGGTCAGAGCAACACGGTAAATGACTGACCATGAATGACTACGATTACTGTTTTCCCTTGAGCTTGCGGATGTTAGTTCTTGGGGACCTTTATTCACTTGGATGAAGCAAATGAAAGCGGGTGTTAACCTCATAGTAGAAGTTAGGCAGAGATGCCTTCAAAATAGGTGCATCTTGGATATATTCCCAATGCATCACGGAAGTTCTCTACTGGAGTTATCACGATCATTGCCCTTTGGTTACGATCACGAAGGAAAATCCGATCCAAGAGCCAGGAAACTAATTCCCTTTCAAATTCTTTGAATTACAGGTGATCATCCAGACTTAGCTGGGCTTGTAAAGGAAGGCGTGGAGTTATAAAGTCTTGATTACTCGTATTGAGGTATCCATGGTGAAGAGTGTGAAGGCCACACTAAAAGCCTTCAATTTCCGATCTTTTAGTGGTTTGCATGAAGAGCGAGTTGTAGGCAGGGGAGACAGGCACTTTACGTGATCTGCGATCTTATGATTCCTCTAATCACGATGCAGGGAAAATGGAAAGTTGCTTAAAATTATCGGGACTTAGCCAGATTCTTTGAGGAGGTTTCTTAAACGAATCTGGGAGAGTTGATGAAGCAAGCCTAGGGATGGAGCACTGGCTTCTTCCCATGAGGGTGCATCGAGCTGGTAATCTTTGGGGTGCTTTAAAGGTTATTACTATGAGATGGTTGCAGGGCGAAGACCAGGTTGCCATCGAGGCGGGAGGACGTGGAACACTTCAGGGTATTTTGTGTTACAGTGGTCCCTCACGCTGCCCTCAGAGAGTCATTTGGAAATGAGGCTTGGATGAGCAGGATGAGGTCTCCTCGACATATGGATACAACTGAATCGAACAATTTCCATGAGGGGAGATTAGGAAGCCATTTTCCATTGATGAGTCAGGCTCTGGCCCAGATGGTTTTCCTCACGTTTTCAAAGGCGGCTTGGGACATTATTGGAAGTGATGTTCTTGTAATTGTGAGTTCATTTTTGAATGCAGTATGCTTGAGATTAATTGTACGATTATAGCATTGGTGCCTAAGGTTCCCGATCACAGTTCTATGCATGATTACGTGGGCCTATTTGCTTGTGCAACACCACATAGAGTGCATCATACCGAAGATCATTGCCCCAGATGCGGTAACCGGTGAATGAGGGCACCGTTAGTACAATGTATCCTTATCACCCGAGATTATGATCAGCTATTATCAGAGACAATGGTTCCTCCCTAGAGTGTACACCAAAGTTCTTGTCAAGGCCCTAGCAACCACAGATTAGTGGAGTTTGCATTTTTGAAGTCTATCTCAAAGGGAATGGGTACTCGACTCACCTTATGAGATGTATTAGAGCATCGTCTTACCTCCCCATCTTTCTGCGCAGCGTGAATGGTGAGGTACAGGCGGGTTTTCTTTCTTATGATCGAGGGCTTCGACAAGGGATTACCTTATCCTTATTGTTCATCCTCATTATGGAAGCTTTCTCAGGATCACTTATCCTTTGGCGACCCAGCATGCAGGTTTTCAGTTCATCCCAAATGTAAGGAGAAATTAACCTAACTCACTTATGCTTTGCGAATGATATTTTATTTCTTTAGTAGAGACCACGATCAGTATCGAACTATCATGGGCGATGGCAACAGCGATTTTGAAAACTTTTTTTTTTTTTGAATGAGTAAGAATATATATTTCCAAAAGCCAACCATGAACAACGAAATAATCTGAGCGAAGGCCACGGAAAGCGAAAAAGCGGGCAGCCTCCCACATAATTAGGAGAGGGGCAACGGCCGAAACTCAGCCGAATGTCGACGAGGCGAGCTTGGCCCAAATACCTGAGCTCGAACCATCCGAGACGAGCACCCAGAAAAGCCCGAATACCTGGGCAGTCTGACGACCCAAACAAACCAATGGAACATCAAGGTTAACAACAAACCAGGCCATTAAGGGATGACGAGCATTGACCACGATAATGCACGGATGCGACTCTCGGAAGAATACGAAAAGTAACCAACGTTGGGCGGACGCGTACAAACCTTAGCTTCGACCACATGACAAACCCGAGCATGGACGAGCGAACTACTCTTGAGGCGAAAACCAACCATTAGGAAACCGGTCCTAATGGACCGCAGGATGGCGAAAAGTGCCTCCGCAGTACATCATCACACTTACGGCCACAAAGCCCGACATCGGTGGTCGAGGAAAAACCACCAGCGGCCGCCCATCTTCCACGGACACTCAGCGACGTCAGCTGACCAGGGCCGATAAAATCGATCAACGGAGCGACCTCGATGGACCAATATCTTAGTCTGGATAGTAGGAATTGAAGCCAGGAGACGCCGTCGGAAGCGGCGTCGGGGCCAAGTGAAACCCTTTGGTTAACACTGGCAGGTGATAGAACCTGCTTGGTTCACGCAATGGGAGGAAACCATTCTAGAATGGACAGCACATCGTGATAAGTTTTGAGAGAGCTTTTAAGGCTTGAGTGAGCGTTCGAAAGAGTGCCATGTTCCTTGCTGGGGTTAATGATGTTGTTAAGAATGATTCACCCGAACATTACGGGCTTGATTTGGGAAGCTCCTATGAATATCTGAGTCCGGTAGTTTCTACCTTTCCATTGTGGCCCTTGACCCACTCCTTGATAAAATTATGGCGAAGGATTCAATCTTAGACCCGTGAGGTGTTGCCTCTTATACGGGGAGATTACGGTGATTACATCGATTCTGCATAGTATTCGAGTATGCAGTGCGATATTTTCATTATTCAGAGTTAGCTGTCGCTAAGATTGAACAATTGTCGGCCCGATTTTTGTGGTCGGGTAAAATAGGAAATAACCCGTGAGGTGGAGTTGGGTGTCCGTTTGTCTCGATGGAGGAGGGTAGTTTAGATCTGACGTAATAAAGGTCGAAACGATGCAAATATTATGAACACATTTGGAATTTGTTTTTAGAAAGGACTCTTTGTGGGTGGCACAGGTTCGGGAGATGATGCCAAGACAAGGGAGTTTAGGGTGTCTGAGTCACGGCAATTTGCTCCTGAGTTGAGGCGTAAAATTATCCCGAGTTAAAGGGGCTGGGGGATCGGACCTCTCTTAAAACACGAGGTGTCTTGATGGTGTTGGGACCTTTTTGGCATGATTAACTGAATCGGTTGGCCTCTCCTTCCTTATTATGGTGAAAGGATCATATCGGTCTGTTTATTCATAATGCAACGCTCATGTAGCGGAGGTTATTGATGAAGAGTAGATCGAAGCCAACTGCTCCTTCTTTCAGCTGAACCTTATTGCTATCAAGGATAGTTGTATTGATTACTCGGCAGTGTCTCTAGTGAGGATAGTGTCTCTGGGCCTTTGCTCCTTCGAGGGTTTTCTCTGTACCAGCTCGGCATGGCACCGAAATATTGAGCCAGAAATCTGGGTTGTAAAGGCGGCGCTCTACGATCTAGTTCCCCAGAGAGCTATTAGGAGACATGCTTTTATTGTGTGGATGGCCATCTGGGACGGATTAGTTACTCTGAATAAGCTTCTCAAGTGAGACCCCTTCTGAGCTACAGTTCTGTGTTTGGGATTAGTAGTGAGAAGATAGGGAGCCACTTGTTCTTCGAGTTGCCATTTAATTCTTGAGTATACGTGGATGAGGATTTTAAGGTTATGTGGGAATTCACAGAATCTTGAGAAATTGGGAGAATGAATTTTTATGGAGTAGCTAGTCAAGAGATGAAATCTTTCCACTCTATTACTAAGAGGATTGCATAGGGTGCGACTATCTACAGGTGTGTTTGGTGGTCCTACGGATTAAGGACTTCTCTCTTTTTGGTCCTTGGTTGCCTTAGCCAGGGCTGTGGGCGGGGTTTTTGAGCGTTATTTTATTTTGCCGAGTTGTGGAGCCTGTTTAGTTGGTGTGCCTCTTGTGTTTGAGGAGTTTTATTCGAGTGATGCCACTCTCCTCTATTACAGGGAGAGTCTTTGTCCAGTTTTTTCTTTTGGCTTGTGGGCCTTGTTCCTTGTAATTTCTTGGTTGGTTGTGGGGCTTTGCCCTTTTGGTAATAAATTCTTAATTATCCAAAAAAAAAAAAAACAAGAGGAAAAGGAAAGTGATAGAAGGAAAGAGAGTGAGAAAAGAAAAAAGAGTGAAAGGAAAAAATATCTTAAAGTGAACAACGAAAAAGGAGAGAAGAAAAAATGATATTTTGGTTAATCACAGGCGCCTTAAGAAACATGCTCTCTAGGGTTATCACAACATCAAATCTTCAGTGAGTTCTAAGGATGACAAGCTGTTGTGAGTGAGGACCAAGAATGTTGGGGTTGACCACGCGTGGTTGGCCTCCGCAAGGGGTTTCCGCCTCTTTGATAAAGGGATACCCGGTAGATGGGATCTTAGTGGTTCGCTCCACACGGATTACCCATGATGGTTCCTCGGTGCTCACGCTGGAGCTCCTTGATGCTTGCGAGTAAGATGCGTCGCGATGGTTGGTACCACAGCACGGTGGCCAGACGCCGACCATGCGCCGGTCAGGTGCTCTACGGATCTACGGGGATCGGGCTCCGAGCTTGATCCACTAAACGATCGGAGAATGGGTGTAATCCAGAAGAGCGAGAGGAGGTGACCATGTAGTTTTCCACTGCTTTGGCGAAAAAGGGGTGACGAATGGGTTAGAGGTTGGGACGAAACACGGTGCGGTGAGATCGGAAGTTGCGATCGAGGAGATCGAAAAAGGATCTTCTTGAGGAGGGGCCGATTGTCGGCGCTAGATCAGACGAGAGATGGAAATGCGGAATTAAGGAGGCCTCATTGCCGATCTGCCCGATTGCGGATAGGATCGTTCAAACAATCGCTAGGTGCTAAGGAAAATCTTTGGAGAGACGGACAGAGTAAGTATTGAGGGAAAAATGGGTCAGTCGCGAAATCGTGGTGGCCGATCCGCAAAAGGACCAGATCGTGAATGGGTTAAAACGGAAAGAACATTTTCCGTAGAGTGTTTTCAAATCTCGATCGTAGGAATGGATTCCGTAAACGAGTTTGCTTTCGGTGTTGAGGTTCCGTAAAGGGCCTGCGAGATGGGAGTAGCCGATCGGCCGGATCGTGATCTCGATCGGTCCACCTCCCAGATCGAGTGTTCAATTTTGGGTCTTAGGGATGACGACTTCCCACGGTCGCCATCGCCGGATCAGTCTGCAACCAGACGTCAAAGTTCGTGCTCCCCAAGTCGGTAAAAGCGAGGCTTACTTGTGAAAGGTCAGCAATGAGATATTACCAGGTTCGCGCAATTGGAGGACACTATTTGTGAGATAAGTCGAAATCTTGCTCTTCTTTGTGCTCACAGGCCTTCTACGATCGATGGGAAGAGTGACTATCAAACCTCCTCAGGAGCGATGGTTAGAAAGTGTGAGTCTTTGGGAAGGAAGCCTTGTAGGTCGGTTCTTTGACAAGCGTCTCCATTTACATGTGGTTAAATCTTTCGTCGAGGCGGCTTGCAGGGACGAGCGAGATACTGAGATCTCCACAACAGATAATGGGTTGTACATATTCAGGTTCAGAGACCTGGTTGCTCGAGATTGGGTTTTGGAGAATGGGCCTTGGTATTTGGGTACAGTAGATGATCATTCTTAGATTACGAAACTGGGCATGGAGATGTAACGTCACTGGATCACCTCCTACCTATCACGGAGTAAAGTTTTTAACATCCCTGCGGAATCTTTGGTACATTACTAGCCAGGATACATTGCAAAGTCTTGTGGGGCATTCCTATGCATTTAGACACTCTCATGAGAATCACTCTGAATTATCCTTTGCTAGGATATGCATTGAGAGTGGATGTGAATTATACATTCCCTAAATGCTGTGGATGAGGAAATGGTAAGTACACTACTATTAGGGTGAGTACCCATGAGTTCCTCAGGCTGCGCCTGTTGTAAGATCTTTGGCCATAGTCATGGGAGGTATGAGGTGTGAAGAAAATGGTTGACTACGTGATGCGGGATACATAAACACATAGAGACATTGGAATTCAGCCTAATTATTGAAGGGTGGATTGGGAGGTCAAAGGCTAGCATTGAATACATGTGAAAACTCCTTTTGGACCTCATTTGGGCCTTGGAAGGCAAAAAAAACGTAGTCGGACCTTGGACAAACCCACGATGTGGAGTACCATATTAATTTTAAGTTTGCTTTGTTATTTAGGAAGATTTAGCTATTTATTTTAGAAAGTTTGCTTTATTTATTTTGAAAGTTTTAGGAGTTGCTTTGTAATTTTGAAAGTTTCTTTTCTAGTTAAAAGTAAAGTTGTTCTTTGTAATTTAAGAAGTTTCTTTTCTAGTTAAGTAGAAGTTGCTTTTGATTTAGAAAGTATGGGGCTATATATGCCCCTGTGTAGTCTTTTGACAATCGGTTCAAGGATTTAATAATATTTTACGATTTCTCTTTTAAGAGTTCTCTCTTGTTCTCTTATCTAGCAGGTGGATTCACTTAGGGGACGAGTTAAACAGCTTCTCATACCTAGGTGAATTCCTTGAGTAGTGAAGTCTTTGTCCGGCTTATCAATCAGCAGATCCGTAGTTGATTGTGGGTGTGGCCTAAACTGAAATAAATCAATCTTGTGTTGGATGGTTTGGTGAAATGGGTGAGTGACCGAAATAATGGTGCAGGCTCAAAGCTTAAAATCGCAAAAATGTAGATCAGCATGGAGAAAGCACGGCCAGTGTGCTCAGGCCTCTAGGCCCAGGAGGCAACACAGATGTGTTCATGGTGCCACAGGAGCCCAGCTCCTAAAGTGCCCGCTCGCCATGTGCCCATCAGATCTGGCTGTGGCAGAGAGGAGTCCTCGAGGGGTGGAATTCATGAGCCTGTTTTGGCCCCCGAGAGAGCCTACCTGAGACCAAAATGTTTTGAGGCTTACCTAGACTTGGATCATCCATCTGATCCCAACCTTGCATCAAAGTGGTATCGAGCTCAGGATTGATGGTGATCATAGGCTAAGAGTATTCTTGGTTAGGAGACAAGAGTCCTAATCATGGTTAGTGGTTCTCAATCCCCATTGCAAAAAGCAATTGTGATCTTGGTGCAGTTCGGGCGTCTACAAGCGAGATGGCTATCCAGCCAGTGATCCTGTAGGCGACAAAGACCTAGCATGGAAGGTGGTAGAAAGTTTGACGAGGAGGCCCCCATGCGCCTAGCGAGTTCGAGATTACTTAGTATGAGAAACTAAAGATTCAGCATTCGAGAGAATATGATTATGGAAGGTATGAAGATCGATACAGCGATGATGATTACTATGAAAGCGTAATAATGATGAAAGTTCGGATTCAATCAAAGTTTGATATTCGGAAGATTTGAAGGAAGAATGCATCTGATGACTTCTTGGATTGTATCTGAGTCGAGCGTGTCTTTGAATATTATGATCCCAGAAGCAAAAGGTGAAGTTGGTGGCTATCGAGATGCATAAGAATGCTTCTTTTTGTTAGGAGAAAATTTAAAGAGAGCCGGCGTCGAGGAGAGATATGTGAAGAAAAGATTGAAACTTAGGAAAAGATGAAGAAGCCCAAAAAGTATCTTCCTTCCCTATCGCAGTCATCTTCTCGAAGTCGAGGTGAAAGAATAAAAATTTGTGGAGGAGTATTCGGTGAGTTTGAAAATTTGATGATCAAGGGAGACTTGCAAGAGAATTTGAGAGGAAAGCGAGTCCATAGCCAGCTACCTTTAACTGGTTTTGAGGTTAGGAAATTTCTAAAGCCCCAATTCAGTGCGGCCATATAATACTCTTGAAGATGTGAAGTAAAGCTTGCCTTAAAAGTTGAGGCTCTAAACAAGTATAGGGGTTTTACTACAAATCGGATTAAAGAAGTTGCCTCCAGAATTCGACTTCAAGGGTCCCTAGTAGTGCTAAAACCACCCCTTAAACCTCAAGTAAGGTAAGTGCTGAAACCAAACAAGAGTCTACCTCTAAGTCGAATGGAGTGCTTTAAATGCACGGATTTGGGCATATGGCTTACAAGATGTCCTATAGCAGAGCGGTGGTTGCCCTAGTTGAGAGAATATGAAGCTGAGGAAGAGACGTCGAAGAGGTAATTGAATCTGAGCCATGAGATAAGGATAGGCTTACTATACTGAGCATGGGACTTCGTAGTTGTTGAAGTCTTAAGATAGAAATTGCTAGTGAGGGAGGGAATTGGTTGCGGTCGATGTCTTTCACTAGAGTGCACATCTAGAGACAGGGTTTGTTTAGATTATTATTGATAGTAGGAACAGGAAATTGTGTTTCCTTGGAGATGGTCAAAAGCTTGATTTGAAGATGGATCCACATAGGAAACCTATAAACTTGGCTGAACGAGGGTAGTGATATCAGGTAAAGCATAGGTGCGCCTTGTCTCTTTTTACAGGGTGGAAAGCACTCACAGGGACAAGGTATGGTGTGATGTTGTTCCAATGGATGTTTGTCACTTGCTAGCAGGAGGCCATGGCAATGATGGAAGATCATTTATGATGGCAAGAACACATTCAGCAAGGATGGCAGCAAAATTGTCATATACTTAGTTAGAAGCAGAGCAGTGCTCCGACCTCCCAGGCCAATGATAAGTCTTTGTTATCAAAATCAAGGAGTTAAGGAGAAAGAAATCGAGATCTGGATTCGGTCTTGATGGCCTTAGTTCTTATTGAAGAAAGCAAAGTGAGGAGATCGAAGAAGTAGAGACGATTCGCGAAATTTGTTGATGTAGTACGAGGAGATTCCACATGGGTTGCCCCACACGAGAGATATTCAACATCAAATAGACCTCGTACCGAGGTTACGGTACACTTGATAAACCGGCTTTATAGGATGAGTGATACGAGAGTTGGGGCCGAAGTGATGGATGATCGAGAAGTTTAGGTAAGTCAAAATATAGGTTTTGGGTAGTTTTCTAAGAGCTTGAAATAGGTTATGGACGAATTTTGGAGATTTTCTAAGTTAGGGACGGGAGATTGCATTTACGGTATATAAAGGGGAAAGGGGTATTTAGGAAGGTTTGGTAGTAGGAACAAGATTCAGAAGGATTGATTGGTAGTAGTTATCGAGTTGAGAAAGATGAGATGAGTGAGGAAAATAGGATTGCACAAGTGGTTGCCGGTCTGTGAAACGTCACCATAGTAGTGAAATGGAAATGAAACGCCACGACCAGCAGGCAGGGTGATAATAGCGAAAAACCAGCGCAAGGAAATCACGAACGAAGCCTGTGAAACATAAACCACGAAAGATCGCGAAGAAGACAAGAAGAGAAAGAAACCTTCAAGAAAGAATGCGAGAAAATGTGTCAAGCGATACGCTTTCAAAGACTGCGTTGGGAATATGGCGCATGATTGGTCGAGAAACGGCTGCAAGCGGCGGAGAAGCAGGTACGAGGCGATGCGGCAGGAGAGAAGCAGAGTACAAAAGCAACCGCAAAGAAAACAAAATAAAATGAAAACAAATCTTCTTTAAAATAAATAAAAACAACTTTCAAAATAAATAAAGCAAACTCTAAGATAAATAAACGACCTTTCTAAAATAAATAAAAGCAAACTTTCTAAAATAAATGTGTGGCTCATTGGAGACCACGATAAGTGCGCACGTTTTTGTCAGGCTGAATGAGGTCGAAAAGGTTTTCACATGTATTCAATGCAAACCGACCTCCCGATCAATTCTTCAATAATTGAAATTTGAATTCCCAATGTTTGGTGTGTTTACAGATGCTCCTGCATCAATGAGTCCTAAAGAACATGAAGAGCTTACAAGACAAGTTGATGAGATTTGCTCGCCAGAAGGAGCTTCGAAGGAAGTAAGAGCCTTTGTGCAGTTCTACTCTGCTAGTACCAAGGATGGATCTTGGAGGATGTGTGTTGATAGTAGGACGGTCAGCAAGATTACTAATGAATATCGATTTCCCATTCCAAGACTCGATGATTTCTTTGGATCAACTTGTAGTGCGTCCATCTTTTCGAAGATTGATTTGAGAAATTGGATACCATCAAATTAGTATGAGGAAGGAGATGAATGGAAAACGGCCTTTAAAGGCACAAAGAATGGACTCTATGAGTGGATGGTGATGCCATTTGGACTATCAATACTTACAGCACTTTATGAGGTTATGAATCATATCCTTAAGCCATCATTGGAAATTTTGTGGTGAGTATACTTTGATGATATTTTGATCTATAGCAAAAATTAGATGGAGCACTTGGAGCATTTGAGGCAATTGTTCTCTATCCTAGGGAGCAACGATTGTTGTCAGCTTGAAGAAATTGTGACTTCTATCTTAAACGAGAATCATATTTCTTGGTTATGTGGTTACTAAAGATGGAGTAAGAGATGGGCCAGAAGCAAGATAGAGGCGATTACGAGATTGGCGACCTCTGGCTCGATCCATGATGTGAGAAGTTTTTCATGAGCTAGTCTCTTTTTATAGGAGAGATTTTCAAATGGATTTAGCTATAATAGCTCCACATGTGAATGTAAAAAGCTGACAAATTCAAGTGGACTAGTGTTCTTGAAAGAAACCGGAGTTGATTAAGAAGAAAATAAGCTGAAGCCCCATGTTTAGTTTACTGATTTCAACAAAGTCTTGAAAGAAATGAGTGTGATGCATCTCAGAGGTGGGATTAGTGTCAAACCGGTCAGGAGGAAGACCCATTGCTTTCTTTAGTGAGGAGATTAAACAGAGCAAAAGGAAGTACTCCACATGACAAGGAGTTTTATGTATCTATAGAGCTTTATTTCATTAGATCCAATACTTGCTTCCTGACCATTTGTGTGCTTTCTCGAGATCATGAAATACTAAATTCATCAACCACCGGCCTGAGTTGAATCGAAGACATGACATGGGTGGAATTCTTACAAGCGTACAACTTCACAATCAAGCATAAAGCGCGGGTGTTCATAGCGTTGTTGCGGATGCCTTGAGTAGGAGGGGCACTGGTGACTTCCATGCAAGTCCAAGTAGTTGGATTCGATGTGTTGAAAGAACTATACGAGGAGGATGCTGATTTTGGTGAAATATGGAAGGTATGCGCCGACAAGCCTTTCAAGGATTTGTAAGGATGGACGGTTTTCTCTTTAAAGGAAACACTCTATGCATCCCGTCTTGTTCCTTGAGATTGAGTATTCTGGATGAGTTGCATGGTGGAACATTAGGAGGAGACACTTTGGTGAAACAAAACCTTAGCTCTAGTGAGAAACGAACTTCTTTGCAGCTAAAGGCTAGAGAAAGACGATGCTAGATTTATCGAAAGAGTGTGTTGTGTGCATGATGGCTAAAACTAGTAGAGCAATCTGAGTATATCACACCATTGCCGATTCAAATATACCATGGGAGGAGAGTAAGCTTGGATTTTGTTTGGGATTACCTAGAACACAAAGAAACAAGGTCGATTACGGTGGTCGTTGATGATTTTCAAAGATAGCTCACTTTGTACCATCTGACAAATCTAATGATGCTTACCGCATATTAGGCTTGTACTTGAAAAGAGATTGTGATCTACATAGTATTCCAGAGACTATGGTTTCAGATCGAGACTCTAAGTTTCTTAGTCACTTTTGGAGAACTAATGGAAAGAATGCAGGGACTTCTTTCTTGCATTTAGTACCTCTTATCACCCTCGGCGAGTGGTCGAGAAGCTAGGAGTTCTTTAATAGAAGCTTGAATTTCTTCAGGAGCTATGTAGGAAGGAAACGTGAAACAATGGGATTTGGATTCTACCCCAATTGAGTTTACCTACAATAGGTCCAGCCATTGAAGCTGTTGAGGAAGCCCATTTGAAGGTGAATCTATGGACTTCTAATGGAGATTGGACCCATGGAATTAGCACCCCGTCGGAAGCTATTTAACAATTTAGTGGAGATCTTTGAAGTGTAGACGAGAGATCGAGAAGTTGCATGAAAGTTAAGCGAAGATTGAGAAGAAGAATGCCAAATATGGAACAAGCAGATAGACGATCGCAAGTATGTTGAGTTTGAGGTTGGCGGGTGGTTTGGGTACATCTTCGAGATAGGTTTCACGGAAAGTTTGGAAGCTGAGCCGAGGGTAGATGGCCACTTTCGAGATTATAGAAAATTGGAGAAGGAATGCCTACAAATTACGATTGCAGGGCGAATATAAATTTCTCCAATGTTCGATGTGGGACTTGAGGGCTTATCACGAAGGTGAAGACTTGAGGCAAGTCTTTTCCCGGGGATTGATGCGAGAGCTTCTATAGACACACACCGAACATTGGGAATTCAGCCCTAATTATTGAAGAATTGGATTAGAGGGAGTCAAGGCGCATTGAATACATGTGAAACTCCTTTTGGACCTCATTTGAGGCATGGAAGCTCAAAAAAAAAAACGTGGTCGGACTTGGACATTACGATGTGGGCCATATTAATTTTAGAAAGTTTACCTTTATTTATTTAGGAAGATTTAGCTATTTATTTTAAGAAAGTTTGCTTTATTATTTTAGAAAGTTTTAGGAGTTGCTTTTTGTAATTTAAGAGTTTCTTTTCCTAGTTAAAGTAAAAGTTGTTCTTTGTAATTTAGAAAGTTTCTTTTCCTAGTTAAAGTAGAAGTTGCTTTTGATTTAGAAAGTATGGGGGCTATATATACCCCCAATGCCAGTCTTTGACAATCGGTTCAAGTTTAATAATATTTTTCGATTTCTCTTTTGAGTTCTCTCTTGTTCTCTTATCTCTTGGGTGGATTCCCTTGAGACCGAAGGTTCGTGGCTTCTCATACCTGGAGTGGATTCCTTGGTAGTGAAGTCTTTATCGAACATCAATCAACGAATCCATAATTCAGATATGCCAGCGGCCCAGCTATAATCAAGTCTGTGTGGATCGTTCATTAAGCAAGTAGAAAATAACCACTCTTGTGCAAAACTCTGCTTTCATCCACCATCTCATGCTTCTCTAAAGCTTTCATAACCATATTTTAACTCAACCAAAACTTTCCAAATCATGTTCCATATTACAAAACCTTCCTAAATACCACTTTCCACTTATATACCATAAAATCACCTTTCTTAACAGAAAATCTCAAAATTAAATCATAACCTATTTTATTAAGAAAATACGAGCCATATTTTGACTTACCTAAACACGGATCATCCATCACGGTCCCAACCTTGCATCGCTCTTTGGAAATACAAGTGAAAGTACGGATCACTTTGCTAGGAGGAGCTGTTAAAGGCTATGTTGATGATCTTTGATTCTTCTATAGTGAGAAGTCTTTGTTAATCTTGCTTGGAGTGATATAGGCAACCACCAATTATATAACTTGAGTAAAAATTTGAAATGTGAAGGTTCTTGATATCAGGGGAAAGGGTGGTAGCAATACCAGCCGAATGTTTAACTAGGTGTGTTGATGGTAATCTAGAAGTTATCCGTTGATTATAGCGGTTGTTTGGGATACGATATTCTAATGTTATCTCCACTCACAGGTGGAATAGGATCGTGGTTCTTCGAAGCTTGACATTCAAATATTGCGAGATTTCTCGAGACACTTCTCTGTTTGTAAAAGCGTTTAAGCATATAAAAGAAATTGATGAGAATTTGATACATCTTGATGTCAAAGAAGAAGCTCGAGCGAGAAAAAGGAACATGCTATCAAAGTGCGAACTCGCGGTAGCGTGGACATATATCTCCATACGGTATTGAAATCTCTTGACTAATCACTCTGGTGGTCCCATTACGGATGTAGGCGGGTTTGTCTGTATGTTTTGTGCCCGGATATGGGGTTGTGGTTTTCTCCGGTCGGTTGGTTGGTTGCCCTGTTTTTGGGTTTGGTTTGTCTTGAGGATTGTTGATCTCTTGTTTGGTTCCACTCTTAAGGTGGGATTTTATATCGTGATGCCCTGCTCACATGTTTTAGGAGGGTGTTTAATCAGGTTTTAAGTATTCTCTACGGTTGCCTTTGGCTTTGTACTATTTTTTTTTAGTTTGTTGAGGTATTGCCCTTTTGGAAATAAGTGCCCCCTTATCCAAAAAAAAAAAAAAAAAAAAGAAAAGGAGGAAAACAAAAAGATCGAGTGAGCGATGAACAAGAAGGGGAAACAAAAAGAAAAGAAACATACAAAGATAGTGAACTAAAGTGTTTGTATTCTAAAAGCCTATGTTTGTACTTTTGTACAAAGGCAGCTTACAGAGACACGATCTTGATTCTTCGTTACTAGTATTGTTTCTTCCTTATTACGAGTTAGTATGTAATCCCACGAGGATGACCACTGATGATTTGCCAGAGACAAAAAAGAGCAGAAGCCAAGTGGAGGAATTTATTAGTCCATGTGTTATACATGTATTAGCGATCCTAAAAAAGGATGGTATGGAGATATGTATTTATTTTCCGTACCATCGACAACATTATGGTTAAGATTCGGGGACGAATCTTTTCGAGAAAGGAATGATGAAAATCAAGCCTGAAAAGGATCAGTGATGCGGGCATTAACAACATACGTGAGATTCAATCTTAATTTTTGGAAAATTGATTTGGGAGGCTGTGAACCTTGAAACACCTAATATATTTCTATTTCCAAGTGTTTTAGGTTTTATTTACTATTTTGATTTGGAGTTGGTTTATTTTAGAAGGATTTGTTCAAGGTCAAGTAAGGTTGCTTTATTTAATTTAGAAGAGTCACATTTCTAGTTAAATAGGGTTATTTATTTTTAGAAAAGGTTTGTGATTTGGTGATGATTTACCAGCAGTTTGCTTTGCTATTTTGGAAGTGATTCTTTGTAGATTTGGAATGATTTGTTCTAGATTTCTTTCAGCGATTTGTTCGGATTCTTCTTGAATTCTAATACCAAACATCATAAAATTATATAGTTTCCTTTTTCTCCTTCATGGATATTTTTAGTGTGTAGTAGTTTAGGAAAAAGTATATTAGTTTCCTTTCTTGTTTTAGCCAAATATTTACTCCTTGTGGTAGAACTCATTTGGTTTCTATTCTTCTAACTTTTGGCCTATTTAAAGGCTTATTATCACATATTCTTCAAGTTTTAGCATTAATAAAATTGAGAGTTTCAATTTCTCTTTGGTTCTTTAAAGAACTCCTTGAACTTATCGGTTATTCAGTGGCGTTCATCAAGACTTATCAATCGGATCTCCATCGATTGTGGCGTCATAAATCACCAGGTGTATTTGCATGTATGTTAAATATAGCAATGTTATTGTGCACGTGAACGCAGGTGTTGCACACACAGTGTGATGTGAATGTCCATATAGAGGGACTTCATAGTTGAATCAGTGGGTTTGAGTGTAGTGGCCTGGAGTGCATTGCATTGGTGTGCGGTAACACCACATTACATGAGTGTGTACATGAGTCTTGATTTGCGTTTGGAGTGTTGAATTGTGTGGGCTTGGGAATGGGACAGAAGTCAAATTGGAGTTCAAGTGTTAAGCGAAAATGAAAAAATGAAATGTGTGGACATAGCAAGTAGGGGATGAATACCCCCTTCAAGTAGAAAAGCCTAAAAACACAGTTGAACGTATCCATCGGTGGCTTAGAAAATGTCAGAGTGTAAGGAGCAGTGGTGAGACCAAAAAGGATACATTGCCCGAAAGACCGCAGAAACGATTAAATAAATATCACATAGACTCCGGGTTGTGAGATGGGGGTCGAGATTGGCACTATTGAATTCCATTGGCACTTGCATTGGGTGGTGGGTGGAGGGTTGATCGTACATGGGGCATGTGAGAGTGTCGTCTCATATATGCATGTAGTTTTTTTCATAATAATACAACATGTATGCACGGTTTGATTGTTAAGTTTGACTATGAAATGATCATTTACATGTGCACCTAGGTGGGAGGAGTAGCCTTGCTTAGGATTATCTCTCTTTGGGCGTTATCTCACCCGTCGTGGGACCCCTTTCAGGTGCGGGGGCGAGTTACAGGCGACCAGCTCCTTAGAGGGGCGGTAAGGGATTATGAAGCAGGTCGGACTTCTTGATTCTTGTTTTGTTTATATATTAGAATGACCCAGTTTTAATATGTGTTTTGTGTTAGGAGTGATGTAATAACTCTTAGATCTATAGAAATGTATAGTCTTGTAACCGTATGGACGAGTATGAATGATGGGCCCTATTGGGTCATTTTACTCATGTATGGGTCTCATGATATGAGACACAAATTCCACAGGATTGACGTAGTCAGCGGGGCCAAAACGAGTTTTAGAGTTATCCACAGGAGACTCGTTGGTCTTTATTCGGGGGTCTTGACACTAAGTAAAGTGATATGAGTCTTAGGTTAGACACACTTGGGTTTGGAAGGCAGGACTTGAAGGCGCATTGCAAAACACAGAAATCTAATATTACAATTATTTGGTTGAGTCTCAAATATGGAAAGTGAAGGTTGAGATCTGACAAAAATTTCAACGGGGTTATCAGCTA
This sequence comes from Tetrastigma voinierianum, assembly GCA_016808115.1. Classification (NCBI taxonomy): domain Eukaryota; kingdom Viridiplantae; phylum Streptophyta; class Magnoliopsida; order Vitales; family Vitaceae; genus Tetrastigma; species Tetrastigma voinierianum. Next base: position 35,268 of record JAEQBH010000208.1, on the reverse strand, counting down.
AGTAAGCATAACATTATTCTAACATCATGATCATTGGAACAAAATTTCTTTTTTGAATAATTAAGAATTTATTTCCAAAAGGGCAGTTCCCACAAACAAACAAGAAAATACAAGGCCGGCCACCAAATAAAAACAAATAAACGAAGTTTAACCTCCCCTATAAACATAGGAAATATTCTCAGTCACCAAGAGGATTGCTTGGGGTGCTACCATTTATCACTTCTTGTGGAGACAAATGACAGTAGAATTTATGGTAAATATTTATTTTCCAACATGCTATTTTTTCATCTCATTTGTAACGATGTAAGGTCGAGAATTTCAAGTTTCCGTAAGGTGGTGGATAATCCAAGGAATGTGAGCTATGTGAGAGATGGTCCTTCCTCTTAATATTCTTGACATTGGTGTTTCATTTGGTCGACATGGTTTCGTCACGGTTGAGTCCTATCCCGTTTGGGCCCCGGGGTGTCTTAGCCCTGCCAGGGCTGGGCTTTGGGGTTTGGTCACTCCACCCGGATGTGGGTGGTGTCTGCTTGTTTTGGTTTGCTTTCTTGGTCATGTTATTGTTTTGGGCCGTTACCTTCGCTTTAAGGAGGTTCTCATTCGCTTTTCAGACGGCCTTTTGGTCAAGGTATCTTTGGTTGTGGGGCTTTGCCTTTGAAATAAATGCTACTTATCCAAAAAAAAAAAAAAAAAACATAGGCAAGTACACACCGAACAAAAATCAACTCACGATAGGCAACCAATGTGAAGCCCACACCTCGCAAGAGGAAAAACAACCACAATGTGATCTCAAATGTGCCACAGAAGTATACTCAACTAAACAGGTACCCACGCCTACACCCCATGCAGGAATTACAAACCAACAACAAGACCCCACATACAGGCCAGTCATACAAATCAACCAAATAAAGCCACGCCCAAACCCCGGGCAACCAAGGTTACCGACCCGTAACCCGCACAAACATAACACAAGCCACACCTAGGACGCCATATGAACACCCACCCATACCTGAGCTATTAGTCAATTTCCGTAATATAGGGAGTGCTAGTACTGATAATCGCTTAGAATAGCAAGATTCGCAACATGTCAAGTTGTTTCCACTTCGAGCTTTTCTTGATATTGGCAATGACAGATAGTCCAACTCATCAATTCTCTCGATATTTTTAAAAAGTCTGCCAACAGAGACGAGTCCAAAAATCATAATACTAGGCCTGGACTGCCCGGCACTCAGAGATCCAACACCACTTGGGAGGGTCGACAAAGATCAACAAGAGTGGACTTAAACAATCTGTAGCGAAGGCACCGTGAACTGAAGTATCCCGAATATCCAAGAATATCTAGCCAAATCCGCTTCCCACAAGTAGCAAGACACTGAAGGTATTGCCGCATTATCAGGCTGCCACTGAAGACCATTAACTTTCCTGATTCCTTCGGTACCAACCTTACCAGAATTAGTAATGGGGTCACCAATGGTTTTTAACAAATAATCGTCAGACTCCTAACTGTAGTAGATCCGCACCATTCATACAGCCGTAGTAGTCCCAATACCATTGTGCACTAAACCCATTTTCTCCACAACATGCAGGCATTTTAACCGATCATGCCAAATGCCTTACAATGGGAACACTTTTTGAGGAACCCATGGGCATTCGCTTTCATTAGTTGGGAGAACTTACCATTTCCTGTGTCCAAAAAGAACGTAACTAGGGAACTCACAAATACATCCACCTCAATGGCTATCCTCGGCAATGACAACCTTGAATGGCTCCTGGGAGTCAAGGTGAAGTTGAGGATGCGTGAGCATCCATAAACACACCAAACACAGAATTCACTTTAATTATTGAAGAATCGATCGTGAGGTCAAGACGCAGACGAATACATGTGAAAACTCCTTCGACCTCATTCAGCCTCAGCCGCAAAAACGGCCGACTTGGACAAACCCCCGATGGAGTCGCTATATTGATTTTAGAAAGATTTGCTATGAGATTTGCTCCAAGATTTGTTTTATCCCTTTTAGCATTCCGTTTTCTTTATTTTAGAAAGTTGCTTTATTTATTTTAGGAAGATTTCAGTTTTATTTATTTTAGAAAGTTTTCTTTCTTAGAAGTTGCTTTTTGTAATTCTTAGGAAAGTTTCTTTTCCTAGTTAAAGAGAAGTTGCTTTTGATTTATAGAAAGCATGGGGCTATGGTATACCCCTAATGTAGTCTTTGAAAATCAAGCTCAAGTTTAATAATATTTATTTCTCTTTAAGAGTTCTCTCTGTCTTCTTATCTCTGGGTGGATTCCCTGAGACAGTCAGGCTTCTCATACCTAGGTGACCCTTGCATAAGTCTTTGTTCTGGCTTTATCACCAATCTGTCCATAGTTGATTGTGGCGTCTTCTACCCATCATCTCTATCTTGTGTGGATTCGCTTCATTAAACCGGTAAGTAACCACTCTTGTGCAAACTCTACTTTCATCACCATCTCATCTTTTCTCTAAACTCTTCTACAAACCATATTTTCAACCTCAACCTGTAAAAACTTTCCAAATCTTGTTTCATACTACTAAAACCTTCCTAAATTCCTTCCCTTATATACCATAAATTCACCTTTCTTAACTTAGAAAATCCCAAAATTGTCCATTACTACCTCAAAGAAACTACCCCAAACCCATATTTTGACTTACCTAAACTTCTGGATCATCCATCACGGTCCCAACCTTGCATCAAAGAGGAAAGCCTACAGCACTTGCTATGCACCCAAGGCTAGTAACTGTCTAGTATTCTAACGGGATGTTAAAAAACTTGACCCAAATGAGAATGGTGTGAAGTGATTTGAGCATTGAGCTCTTTCCATGCCCGTTTCCAAAACCTGAGAGAATAAATTGGGTCTACCAAAGAAATACCAATGACCATTTTCCAAGCATTCCAATCTCAAGCCTCCTTGCCTCGACCAAAATATACATCCCATCCTGGTGGATATCTCAGTATCTCATGCTTCTGCTCCTGCAGCTTATCAACAATTGACCTTTACCACATGTATGGGAAGACCTTGTCAAAGAATCACTCAACAAGGTCAAGCCACAGCACCCCACTCTTCAACACCGCCAAGAGGAGATGGATAATCTTCTTACCATCCAAAAATCGAAGGGTCTTATGAGTCACACTGAAGATGTACTAGGCTCCGCGGCGAACAAAGATTTCCAATTTGGGGACAAGATTCCTGCAGCCTCACATTCTCCACCGATTGTTAGATCTGAGCCTGGGTCAAGAAGATGGCTCCTGTACTACCCACTCAAGCTTTCTTCCACTTACATCCTCACCATATTGGATTTTAGAACCCGAGATTGAATTAGATCTCGAACCAAAGTGGCCATTGTTTCCTTTCCTTAAAACCCCAATCTACGCATTCCGATCAGAAGGTGAGAAGTTCATCCCCAAGATCCGTGGAGAAGGTCACTATTACCACATTCAACAAGATCCGCCAGAGCTGCTGAGCCTGGAGCTGAACCCAAGAGATACAAGGATCGACGGTCAGATCTGGTATCAACGTTTTTACCTACGACATCAAGAACGACCGCACCTCCAAGACGCCGAACGAGGTACTAACCGACCTTGGCGGAGAGTGCAACAAAGGGCGCTGTAATGGCGCTGCACAGCGGTTTTTCCGGCATCGAGACAACCCATTGTGGTCGCCCTTCAACTGACTCATCAACTACGATTCCCTATGACAAAGATTCATCTCGCAATACGATAACAATGGTTTTTCCGGCGACATCATCTACGGCGATCGATTCCCAAGTTGATCCCTTGACTACCAGTCATTGATGGCACCGAGAACTACATGGGAGAACCTCATTGGGTCAACCCTTCCACTTTGGGACAACCACTTGGTTTGACCGACCTCGCGTGGTCAACACCCCGCAACCTTTCCGGTCCCAATGGCCGCTCATCCCCTGAGATCCCTATGAACCTCCATCGCAGGCGCCCCCCAGAGAGCATTTCATCACAACACCACTTCAACAAGCTGGGTATTGCAAAAAAAAAAAAAAAAAAAAAGTTTTCTCAAAATGAGAACCAAAAGACGCTGGAACTAGAACCAAAAGATGAATTTATATTGTAACAAAACAAACTAACAGTGCTTCATTGAACTAAACAAACAGATTTGTCAAAACATAATCACACTTTTCCTTAATCTCTCCTAACCTAATTTTCTACATTGTCCTCAATGTGGTTAGAGAAGGGAAATTTATGATAAAGATAATTTAATGAGAAAAATTCGTTGTAGAGAAGAACCGCCATGAAGCAAGAAACAAAAAGTGTTAAACAAAAAATATTAACAGCAAAATATGATCACATAAGAATGGGACTGTAAAATAAAACATTCTTCCTAAAGAGGCCTTATTCACTGTTACTGGTACCAAATATAAGCAAGAATAAAAGAGAAAGTTTAAAGGCACTAACGAGAATTTTGAAAATTACGCTTTTTAATAATTTCAAACTTACTAACTATACTTCTGATCTCACACCAAGCTTTCAACGATATCAAGATCAACAAAACAGAGTTCGATGAAAAAGTTATGACCAAAGAAAATAGAGTGCAAAATTCTCGTAATCACAAAAATTCGTGACAAGGAAATTAATTTTATTTTAGAAAAATAACAGATATATATATATATAATTTTTTTTTCAAAGATATATAATCAAAGACAATTTACTTATTTTTTTAGATAAAGAATATATATATACTGAATAACTGGCTCTACCATGCTGTTTAACTTCGCTTTTCCTCACAAGAATGAATATTTCATAAATTTCAAGCAGGCCGTGATAAATGCTATGAGGTCCCGCGAAAATTTGGGCCTCCGCTAAATTTCGCAACCCTTAAAAATTTTCTAGTTTTGCCAGTATTCTCCTCGCTGCAAAAAATTAAGCACAACTCGCAAAATAAGCCAGAAAAATGTGGCTAAAAACAAAGATTAAATTAAAATTAAAGAAAATCTAAAGAGAAAAAATGAATAAAGAAGATGTAATATAAAATAAAATAAAACCAAAAACAAAAAAGAAGTGGACTCTACAGTCTAAGGGGAGACTGAGTCCACTCAACCCATCTTTTAAGCCTTGTCTAGTGGTGTTGGTAGAATTGGTGGTGCTAGAGGAGTGATCAAGAAATATTTTTTTCATCGAACTCCCTATACTTCCATCAACCTTCACAGCGGCACAGTTCTCCTCACCAGGTAATAAGGCAAACTTTCCGGGTTCTTTACCGATGGTTCAGCGTACATCATGAATGGTAACATTGAGCCCAGCATCATGTTGCCAAACGTAGTTACATGTGACTCCATTCCCACAAATGATGATGGCATCTGATGTGGCCAAAATGGTCTCCGGTATAGCGGGTACATAACAGAAGGCTCTCCCACTGCCACTAGCTCGATATCAAGAACAACGAAGTCTACCGAATAGTAGAACTTATCCACCTTCACCAAAAAATCTTCAACTATGCTTCGTGAATCTTGCCCTGATCTATCACAAAGATTGTGATGGTGGTGCTTTCTGAATCCTTCCCCACCTGCTTAGAGAACTTCAATAGTTATATCAGGCTTTTACACTAGCTCCCAAATCCAATAAAGGGTTTTATGTTCCCTGAATATCATCAAAGTAGGGACTTCAGATCTTGTATTTTCACTGTATCTACCTGATGATGGAGCCCTACCATTCTGGCCATGAAACACACCTTAGATTCACATTCAGCCTTCTTTTACAATGCACAAGTCTTTTAGAAATTCGCATATGCAGAACTGCTTGATCACAACAGAAGAGGATATTGACTTTCACCGCCTGACTGCAATTTCAATTGGGTTGTTCACCCTCTTTTTGCCTCTTAGGCTTGATGGGGAGGAATCAAGACTATAACTCGCCGACCTTTATCGCTATCAAGAAACGAAAGCAGCCAACTATCGCCTGATGGACACTGTAGAGAGATTTTAAATTTGAATTTGCTTCTTCCCTGGGAATCACAACCTCGCCAACACTCCTGAATTCAAAGAGTTCATATCAACTGCACTATACGATTTCATTTCAAGCCATCGGAGACATGCATTTATTGTATGGATGGCCATTCAGGATAGATTGGTTATGCAAGACAAGCTTCTCAGGTGGGGCATGATCGACTCTATGTCTTGTGTTTTCTGCCGGACTAATGTTGAAGACAGGAATCACTTGTTTTTTGGTTACACCATCACTGTATTCGCTGAGAATTTTGTAGCTATGTAATTTTAGAACTCAACAATTATAATGAGGTTCTTATGGGTAATTGCTGTACTGCTAAAATATTTTTGTTCATCGCCAAGAGATTATAGTGCATCATAGATTATCACTAGAGTAACTAATAGGTGAACAGATGAGAATATCATTTCCACTGATGCTATTTTCCATCTCATTTGTAATAGCAAATAGAATTTTCAAGTTTCCGTAAGGTGGTGGATAATCCAAGGAATGTAGCTATGTGTGAGAGATGGTCCTTCCTCTTAATATTCTTGACATTGTGTTTCATGTGGTTGATTGATGGCTCTGTCACGGGTCAGGGGTCCTCGTCTATCTCTGGGGCCCGGTGTCTTAGCCCGGCTGTGGGTCAGGCTTGGGTGTGGTGTCCCCGCGGAGCAGGGTGGTGTTTGATTTGCTTGTCATCCTTGGTTGTTGTTCGCTGTTTTGGGTCATGGCCTCTCCCGCTTTTGTGGGAGGCTCGTCCGTTTTTCGCTTTTTCGGGCCTCGGGCTCGTGTATCTTGGTTTGCGGCTACTGGAAATAACCACACTATCCAAAATGGTGGATGCATCGCTCTTCTTCATCATGTTTTCCTTGATCACTATCCTGTCTCGCCCTCATCTTGTTACACCTTATCAGATCTGGGTGATTTGGCATTGGCTTGATCAACTCTCTTTTTTCGATACTGGTTACATCAAAAGTAAAGCCCCACCACCAAAGAACAGAGCCTGTCTAAAGAAAATCCACAACTTCTCAAAAATTAAGGAGAATGCAAATACCAAACAACCAACAACACCCAAGAAGAACAAAATAAAAGTGGTAGTAATTCAACACCCACCCATGACCGCAGATAATTGATGATCTCAAAGCTCCAATGATAACCTCGCAAGGCAACCCACACCCAACATATACTTGGACCCAACCAGCAAATCTAAAAAACCATCAATCAACAAATGAAACAATCACTACCGTGAATATTAAGAGGGAAGGACCATCTTCTCACAATATAGCTCAGTTGTCGATTATCCACCTTCTCTAAACACAGATTTTCACTAATATCATTGCTGTAAATGATATGAAAAATAGCATCAATGGAGAATAGATGTTCTCAAAGATTTCATCACATTCAAAGGTTCCATATGATAGCAATAGAAAGCTCACAATCTCTTGGTGATAGAACAAAAAGGATTTCCTTAGTAGCAATTACCATAAGAACTCATTCTCCTAATTCCGTGGCATTCGGGAATTCCCACATAACCTTAAAATTTCAACCAAATACCACAAAGGAATTGGCAACCAAAAACAAGGATTCCCGTCTCGATATTGAGTCTAAAAAATTACAAGACATAGAGTTGGATCATGCCCCCACCCGAGAAGCTTGTCTTGCATAACCAATCTATCCCGGATGCCATCCAACAATAAATGCATGTCTCCTCGATCGCTGGGGATACCATATCGTATAGTGCCAGCTGGACTCACCGCTCTGTCAAAATTGTTCCAAGTCGAGTAAATAGTGAATTCTTAGGGAGCAAGTGTCCACTTAGATAATATCCTCTAGTGTCTCATCAAGGCTGATAGTTGGCACAACTATTCTTGATGCGCAATAAGGTCGGCAGTTCGTGAATTGACCGCATTCCATCTACCATCATCAATAACCTCAAATGACAGCTATTATGAATACCGAATCATGATATGACTGATTCCATAGTAAGGAAGCCGAGACTAACCTGGTTCCATGAATCATGCCATAAAAAGTCCCCGGTACATTGTGCAATCTTGTGCTGATGAAGGGCCCGATCCTAATGATAAATTCTGTAGGGTTTGGGGTCAAAGGAGGGTTGACCACAAGTGGTAGGCCCTCCCAAAAAGGAGATTCGCAGTTATGGGTTCCTAAAAAAGATACCCACAAGGAAGCACCCCTTTCGGGTGAGGTTTCTCCATCGTGCGTATCGGGGTGGACGCCGCCGAGTGGACTCTTCTGAGGTCGCCTTCAATCGCCGATCTCAATGATGGAGCGCATCTTGCCGATTCGACACGCCGTCCCATATCCAATCCACGAATCGGGCGTCAGTTTCCCGTGATCCGTACATTTGCTCCCCGAGCTCAAACCCAGCCTTCAATCCGACATCAGAGCCCGCCCTCTCGGCTGGCTTCCATTGGTCACGGTGAGCCGCTATACCATCCAGCCAGGCACCGCAAGCCGGTAAGACCTAGCTCGGGGGATGGGTTCGGATGGTTATGGGTATGAGAAGGGATTCCTGGGTCAGGTTGAGGCTGACTATGGTCAAATGGTGGCTGGCAATACCGCGGTAATGGTGGCTTCCGGGGCGGATGAGACAGTGACTATGGAAGTGATGAAAATCAAAGCACAAAGGATCCGTGATGCTAGAGCATTTACAACATACATTGGGAATTCAATCTTAATTTTGGAAAATTCAGATTCTTTGGAGGCTCGGAAACTCGGAACACCTTAATATATTTATCATGCTTTGAGTTTTACTATTTTGATTTGGAGTTGGTTTATTTTAGAAAGATTTGTTCTCCAAGTCAAAGTAGAAGTTGCTTTTATTTAATTTAGAAAGTCTATTTTTCTAGTTAACAGAGTTGCTATTTCTTTTTTTAGAAAAGGTTTGTTTAAATTTAGGACATTTTTGCAAGATTTGCTTTATTTTAGCTTACTGCTGTAGATTTTGGAGATGATTTGTTCTAGATTTGCTGCTGATTTGTTCTAGATTTGTCACACTATTACCAAGCCTTGTCCTAAAAATTATGCTTCCTTTTTCTCCTTCATGGATATTTTTAGTGTAGTAGCTTAGAAAAAGAACTGTTAGTTTCCTTTTCACACAAATATTTACTTTTGTGGCCTAATATTTAGTTTGATTTTCAGGATTTTTTTTTTTTTCAACCTACTTTATCCTTTACTTTCCCTTTTTTTTTTTTTTGTTTTTTTTTGTTTTTTTAACTTGGGATGGATGACTCATTCACGGAAAAAAAGAAAAGTGAAAGAAACAATAAAAATTATATCCGATCAAGAATGAAGAAAAATCGACTTGGGATGGAGTAGATAATAGGTTGGGGAATGAAACAGTTGAATGAATTTAGAAGGTATGGATGAAAGTGGTGACTAAGATGGTTTGGACAAAGAAATAAATAATATTAATAAAAGATAGGCAAACCAGAAAATAGAACCTCGTTTGTTCGATACTCAAATGATACGAATCCGCCAACTCTGTAGAGGAGACCCGTGATCGAATTAGCTCGAAAGAACCGCTCTAGCATCTGGCTGACATGACTCCAACTCGTTGTTATGGAAGAACCTTGGTATAGGTGATATCAGACCGTGATGGAGATCCGACCGATAAGTCTTGATGAACATGACAACCGGGATAAGTTCAAGGAGTTCTTCAAATAACCAAAGAGAAATTGAAACTCTCACTTTATTAATGCTTAAAACTTGAAGAATACAATGATAACAAGCTTTAAATAGGCCAAAAAATCAAGAATAGAAACTAAACATTCGCCAGCAAGTGAAAGTAAATATTTGGCCAAAAACAAGAAAGGAAAACTAACATTCTTTTCCTAAATCCACTACACACTAAAAATATCCATGAAGGAGAAAAAAGGAAACTATATAATTTTAGGACAAGGCTTGGTAATAGAATTAGCAAAGAAATCTAGAACAAATCAGCAAAGAATCTAGAACAAATCATTTCCAAATCTACAAAGAATCGCCTCCAAAATAGCAGCAAATCCAACAGCATCACCAAATTTGAAGCAAACCTTTCTAAAAAAAGAAATAGCAACCCTATTTAACTGTAGAAAAATAGACTTTCTAAATTAAATAAAGCAACTTCTACTTTGACTGAGAACAAATCTTCTAAAATAAAACCAACCCAAATCAAAATAGTAATAAAAACTCAAAACACTTTGGAAATAGAAATATATTAGGTGTTTCAAGGTTTCACAAATCTCAAATCTGAATTTTCAAAATTAAGATTGACCCAATGTATATGTAAATGTCGAAGATCACTCATCCTTAGCGACTCATCGTAGCTGCAAAAAGCTATGCAAAGCACGTATATCGATTAAAGGGAACGCAGGACCAAAGGGTGGTGATTTGATGGGAAGGTAATAAACCCATCAAGAAAATCATGGAAGAAACTCTTTTTTTCAGCGTCTGAAAACAAGGCGGTCACGATAGCTTTTAAACCACATAATGCAAATGGGAAGCTTATATTAAACCGCGAGGCGGTGAACGGTTGCATTAATACGTGAAAGGTTTTGAAGCTTGACAATTTCCTTCGATAAACGACCGATTTCCATGTGGTAGATCTCTGTCATAATGGTGTTGTGGGGTGAAGAGAAGTGAGATGCCCACGATATCCACAACCGAAAAATGGATTATTTTTCTGAGATCTGTGACTCGAGGCCTTGATCGCTATGGATTCCTAGACCATGGCATCTAGCTGGGAGACCATTCATATTACGTGCATGGAGGCCAGGTATGGATATGTTGGACATTCAACTTTCCACTATTCCAATTTGGGTAAAATTCTACAATATACCTTTGGAATATTGGACAAGCACTCATTCGGGCACATAGCAAGTACTCGTTGGTATCCCGCCTCCATCTCTCGATGCACCTACTCGAGAACCGCATAAAATTATCCTTTGCTATAATTTGTGTAGAGGTTGAATTTCCTAAATCTATACTTCTGGACAGGGGTAATGGCAAATATTCTAATATAAGGATTGAATATCCATGGACTCCACAATGCTGCTCTGAATGCAAGCGGTTTGGCCATAGTCTAGTCAACTGCCAAGTTAAGAAGGGTCCAGGAAGTATGAATACCAACACAAATCCTGGGAATGTTTCAGAGGTTGAGAAGTTGGCCAATGAGAAGAAGGATGCAGGATACGTGGGCAACGGTTAGATATTCGGGATACCAGCGATATAAACGTGATGGATGCTGGTGTTGCACAGCGTAAGATGTGGATGCAAGTAATCATACCGCATTAACGCCGATGTAAGTAGGTTGGCTAATGACATTGTCAATAAACCTAAGTTACATGGTACTGCCTCATGTCCAAAGATACCGAGAAGAGGAGACACTAAATCCATAGTTGATACTTATGATTTTCCCGATTCCTCTCATTCCGATATCGCTCAGCGCATAAAGAGAGTGGATGGTCGACTTCACGCCTGCCACCCAGGAAGAAGCTCAAGAAATTAAAAAGCGGATCTGCTTCTGCCAGACCCAAAGGGCTGGTATGTACAAATTCTTCCACGGTTAAATTTGCTTCATGGAACATAAGGGCTTGAATGATCCCCTTAAGCAAAAAGAAGTTCGCTCGCTTATAGTCCCCAACTCGATTTTGTGTGTATTCGAAACTCCTAAAAGGCAGCGCATAACAAGATTAATTTCACATCTATACTTCCGGTTGAAAATTGTTTATAATTATGATCACGCCTTACTTGGTAGAATTTGGATTTCCATGAAACCCGTGATAAGGTGAGCATTGATGTTATCCATTCAATGGACCCGGCAATACTTTGTCATGTTACTTCTATCAAGGACAATCTTTCATTTTGGTGCTCGGCCGTATATGCTTCGAATAACTACATGGAAAGAAGAGTGTTGTGGTGTCATCTTCAATGGTGTGAACCCGTGGTAGGCCAAACGCTGTCACATTCGTGACCAACACCACCATTTGTCAATGAGAAGTCCTGTGCGCTGGCGCCCAGATTTGGCAAAATGATGACTTTCATGAGGTTCGTCAGTCTAATTAGCTGATGTCTCTCTCGGGCCCATTTACATGGATTAACTACAGGGAAAATTTCATAGCTAGAAGTTTTGATTCGCTGTCTTCAAAATGAATGTTGCTTGGATATATTTCCCAATGCATTAATGGAAGTTCAGCACCCTGGGTTATCTGATCATTGCCCTCTGGTCACAAGTTTGAATATTAGACCGGTTCTTGAGCACAGGAAAAAATTTCCCTTTAAATTTTTTAATTTTTGGGCTAACCACCGCTGAAATTAGAAGGAAGCATGGGAGTGTGAAGTGCTTGGTACTCCCATGTACAGATTGACGCAGAAAATGAAAAGAGTAAAAGCGCCCTTAGGCGTTTAATTTCCACTCATTTGCAAGGCGTGAACGAAGGTAAGGCAAGGAGAATTCAATCCAGGCCAAAAATGTCAGACCGAATAATCCATCCGATCATTTGCCGTGGAAATGAGGAAGTATTTAAAGAGATACCAAAGGATCAGCCTCTGCTGTGAGGAGGGATTCTTGGAAACAAATCTAGAGTACAAAGGGCTCAAACTTGAGGATCGTATCACGAGGTTTTTCCATAAAGCCGCTTAAAGCTCTAATGCACGAGTGCGATAAAAGTCATAACTTCCGAATGGATGCGCACTGATGACCCGAGGCCATCAATGAGGAAGCCGTTATTTTTCAAGAATGTATTATGCTCGATGGTCCTTCTTGACCAAGAATACTGGATAATGCTGGGTGGGTCCCATGAAGATCACACAAAGATCCTGACATTTTAAAGGGTGAATACCCATGAGGAGATCAAAAGGCCATGTTCTCTACGCATGAAAACAAAGCCCCTGCCCCGATGGTTTCCTCGTCCCTTTTTTCAAGGCAGTGGTGGTCATTATCGGGAGTGATGAAGCCGAGGCAAAGTGACTTCTTTCTTCACCCGTAGGCTTCTGAAATGAATTGCATGGCTATCAAAGCAGCCCAAGGTCCTAACCCCGAGACTACAGGAATGATTATAGACCAATCTCTTTGTTGTAACACCATGTATAAATGCATTTAGACAGAAGCGCGAGGTTTAAAAACAATGCATCCCCGATATAATGGTGTCCTTTCTCGCTTCACTTTTGTGCAAGGCCTGAGTATTGCCGATAATATCCTTATCACTAAAGAGCTAATGGTCAACTATCATCTAAACAATGGGCCTCCTAGGTGTGCTCTCTAAAGTTGACATTAAGAAGGCATATGACACACTAATGGAGTTGTATTTTAAGTATTTTAGGACAAAGATGGGAACACCTCGTATTTGATGGAATGTATTAAGGAATGCATCTCTACCCCTACATTCTCTCAGGGATTCCAAATGGTGAGCTAGCGGGGTTTTCACAGCAAGCTGGGTGAGGCAAGGGGATCCACTTTCTCCGCTTTTATTTATCATTACAGGAGGCCCTTTCTGTAAACACAATCTACTGCCCATAGTCGAGTTTTGACCATCCTAAATAGAAATCACTTAACTCATCTAAGCTTCTGTGATGATATTTTCCTTTTCTCGGAGGGACAAAGTCCGTGATACAAGTTATGATGGGCGTAGTTGGTAAAGTTTGAGCAATTTTCTCACAGAAGTAAACAAGCGTAAGATGCGGCTTTTGTGGTCTGGTAAGTTACTTATTATTAAGACTGATTTATTGAACACCACAGATTCATTTGGGGAGGTTTCTGGGTGAAATATCTTTGAGTCCTCCGATTCAACTAACTTCCTTAATCCGATTGTCACCAAGCATCGGATAAAATTTTGGGCGTAATACATTCTCGGGACAAGCAGTACAAGTATCATATGGAAGGTTGCAACTGACACTGCTTTGTGTATAGGTACAAAGATTATTAAAAACCTGCTTATTATACCAAATTCAATTGCTAAGAGATTGGAACAAGCTTTCAAAAGTTTCCTTTGGTCCAAAATTGGGAATTTCATCGTGAAAGCAAGGATCAATTTGGGAGTCTGGCTTTGTCTTCGAAGGGGAGGACAGAATTGCATGCAGCTGAATAAAGACTAATGATGCAATGTTATGAAACACATTTGGAATCTATTTTATAGGAAGGACTCTTTATGGGTCGTATGGGTGTGGAGAAGGTATATGAGAAGGAGCCTCAGAGGCTAAAAATCCCTTCCTATTGCCTGAGTCACAAAATTGCTTCAAATGAGAGATGGGGATCGTGCCCTTCATCACACAAGGTGCACAATGGTGGGACTTTTTTATGGCATGATTCCCGAACCCGGTCGTCCTTCTTCCTTACTATGGAGATCAGATCATATATGATTCAGCTATTCATACAATGCTCGTGTAGTCGAATGGCGATGGTAGATGGAATCGCCAATTGCGAACTCGCCGATCTTATCGCTATCAAGAATAGTTATGCTAACTATAGCCTTGATGACACTAGAGGATTTTATCTCGTGGAGACTATTGGGAATTCACTGGTGAACTCATTTGGAACAATTTAGACCAAAGAAGCCTGGTCAACCGCACTACGATTTGGTTTCAAGCTATCAGAGACATGCATTTATCATGGTTGGCCATTCCGTGATAGATCGTCAAGGCAAGACAAGCTTCCTCGTGTGGGCATGATCGACTCTATATCTTGTGTTTCGCCGACTAATGTTGAAGACAGAATCACTTGTTTTTGCTGCCAATTCACCGCCGGGTATTTGCCGAGAATTTTAAGGTTATGTGGGAATTCTAGAACCTACTCGACCGGGAGAATGAGTTCTTATGGGTAATTGCTAACAAAGGAAATCCTTTGCTCTATCACTAAGAGGATTGCATGGGAGTTACCATTTATCACTTGTGGAGACAAATTTAATAGTAGGAATTTATTAGAATATCTATTCTCCAAATTGATAAGTTATTTTCCCATCTCATCATAGTAACATTCGTCGAATCTCAATGTAAGGTGGTGGATAATCCAGTTGAATGTGAGCTATGTGTGTGAGAGATGGTCCTTCACTCTTAAAATTCTTGACATTGGTGTTTCATGTATTGATCGATGGTTTCGCCACGGGTCGGGTCCTTATCCGTTGGGTCTGGGTGTCTTAGGCCCATTTAGGTCGGGCTTTCGTGTGGTGGACTCTACCCGGGATGTGGGTGGGTGTCTGTTTTTTTGTTTTGCTGTCCTTGGTTGTTGTTGGTTGTTTTTGGGTCGTTGCCTTTCCCCCGCTTTGGGGGAGGTCCTCATTCGTCTTCGTAATTCTCGGGGCCTCTCGGGGTCTGCAGTATTTCTGGCTGTGGGGCTTACTGGAAACAAATGCTTACTTCATCCCAAAAAAAGGGCCCGGTCCTATCTCTCACCGGCAATTTTTGCCAACTCCACGTGAAAGCAACCGAAGGATTTTAGCACACCACAGCTCCCGTCTCATATACATCCTCCGTGACCCATGCTACCCATAATATCCTTCTATAGTAGATTCCAAATGTGTTTCATAACATTTGCATCATTCGAATCCTTGATACGCCGCAGGCCCAAACCACCCTCTTCCTTCGGAAGACAAACCGACTCCCAATTGATCTTGCTCGATGAGAATTCCCGATTTTTCCAGACCAAAGGAAACTGTTGAAAGCTTGTTCAATCTTAGAAATTGTGTATTTCTGCAAGATAGCAACAGCAAATCCAATACAACCGGATACTATACAAAACAACTAATCGCCGCAACCTTCCGCGATACAACGCCCTCGTTAGTCTACAAATGGATTCTTCGCACTTTATCAAGAAGCAAATGACAATCACATCGGGAAAGTTCTATGAGATCGAGGGACTCCGCAGATGGATATCACAGAAACCTCCCCAAACCGAACTCGTGGTGTTCAATAAACGTACTTGATGTCGCTGCTAATTCTGGCAATGAAAATGGCGCTTCGCTGATGATTAAGTGGTTTCTTGTGTTCCTCAAACTTTTTCACCTCGTCCATCATAACTTGAACACTGGACTTCGTCCCTCCGGTAGTGTCAGGAAAATATCATCCAAGCTTAAATGGGTTGTCGGGATTCGCATTTAGATGGAACTCCGAAACTCCGACTATGGCACGCTGATAGGACTAGAAAAATCTCCATAGCAATGATAAATAAAAGTGGAGATAAAGGATCCCCTTGTCTAACCCCGCGCTTGCTAGCAAAAAACCCCGCTAGCTCACCATTTATCGATACAGAGAAGGTAGGGGTAGTGATGCATTCCCCAATACATTCCATCGAATGGTGGTGTTCCCATGTCGTATAAACCCCAAAATACAACCTCCAACGAATGCTTGTGTCATATGCCTTCTTAATGTCAACTTTTAGCGCACACCTAGGAGGCCCACTGCTTCATATATTGACCTATAAGCTTCCCGGTAATAAGGATATTATCTGCAATACTCCGACCTTGCACAAAAGTTTCATCATGTGAAGGGTTTATAATATCGTGATGCATTGCTTATCCATAAGAATAATCTTTCGAAATGCACTTATATATGGTGTTACAACAGAAATCGGGCCTATAATCACTCATATACTGTGGATTAGGACCTTGGGCACCAAAGCAATAATCAGGCAATTTATCTCCGAAGAAGACTACTGGGATTTGAAGAAAGAAGTCACCGCTCTCAATTACATCACTCCCAATTATAGACCACGCCATCTTGAAAAAGGACGAGGGAAACCATCAGGGCCCGGGGCTTTGTTTTCATCAATAGAGAACATGGCCTTCTTGATCTTCTCTTGAGTAATTTCACCCTTTAATATGTCCAGATGTCAAAGGTGAGTCCATTTAACCCACCAACATTATCCACGTAGTCTCGACAAAAGAAGGACCTCATAAGATAGTACATTCTCAAAACCAACATTTCCTCATTTGATATTCTCCCCGTCTTCAATTCTGCAACCATTTCCGTGTTATGACTTTTATCGACTCCGTGCATTCCGAGATTTGACAACCTTAAGGAAAACTCGTATTCGACCCCAAGGTTTGAGCCATCAGATTTAGATTGTTTTAAGAAACCCTCCTCTCCGTGATAGGCTAGGATCTGCATTCAAGCATTTTCCTCATTATCCCATCAAAGAAGTGATCGATGGTTAGAGTTCAAAGATCGCATTTTGCGCCTAGTACAAATTCTCCCAGATTCATGTGTCTGTCTTTAATTACCAAATGAGTGGAAATTTAACGCTCTAGCTGACGCTCGACTCTCTTCTATTTCTCGAAATAATCCAGATAATGGGGTTCCAATCACTTCACGCTCCATGCTTCCTTCACAATCTCAAGGAAAGCAAGGTGGTGGTCACTTAAAAATTAAAAATTTAAAGGGGAAGTTTTTCGCGCTCAAGAACCTGGGCCTAATATTCAAGCTAGACCAAATGGGCAATGATCGATAAATCTGTGGTGTCAGACCTCAAGTAATGCATTGGGAAACATATCCAAGCAATATTCATTTTGAAGACACCGATCCAAATTTTCTCTAGTCTATGAAATTTCACCCCTCCGCAGTTCATCCACGAAATATGGGCCCCATGAAAGAGACATCTACCGCCCAAGTTGAACGTACACTCATGGAAATCCATCATGGCCGAACTCGGAGCCATGTTACCCCGCACTTCACTGACAAACTGGGTGGGGCGCGCAGTTCCAATAATGAACCATGGATTTCGCCCACCCTAATTACACCATTGAAGGTGTCGCCACAAAGACTCTTCTCTATCCATGTAGTTATTCAAGCATATACGGTCGAAAGACCAAAATGAAAGATTTTCCTTGATAGCGTGAACTGACAAAGTATTGCCTCGATCCATCAATGGATAACATCAATGCTCACCCATCCGGGTTTCCACAAATCAAATTCCTACCCAAAGAAGGCATGATCATAATTATGAAACAATCTCCAACCCGGAATTATAGTTGAGAAGATTCTGTCCTTGTTAGGAGCACGCACCCGAAGCCTGCACACACACAAAATCAAGAGTCTGGGACTCTACAAACGAACGAACTTCTTTTGCTTAAGGGATCATTCGCTCCTTATGTTCCAAGAAGAAATTTAAACTATCGAAGTCAGACATACTCTCACCACTCAGATCCCCGCTAGTAGCAAGACTCCGCTTTTTTTAATTTCAGCTTTTCCTGTGAGATCGGCACCGGCGTGAAGTCCAAAATTTCTCATCAACTCTCTTTTATCTCTGCCGAATGTATCCGTATTAGGAGAAGAATCAGAAAATTCATGAGTATTGTTAGGGGATACTATGGATTTTGCTTTCTCCTCATCCTCAGTCTGTGCTAGACATTCGAAGGTATTACCATGTAATATAGGTTTATTGACCAACCCACTACCTCTTCAAAGATTCGAGTGCACTATTATTACTGCATCCCCGTCTTCTACACTGCTTTCTCCACAACACCGCCATCCGCATCTCCGTATCCTCTCAAGCATCTTCGTTACCCCAGTATCCTGCACATCCTTCTTCTCAACGGCCAACTTCTCAACCTCTGAATCATTCCCAGGATTTGTGTTGGCATTCATACTTTTTGGACCCTTCTTAACTTGACAGTTAACTATATTATATATCTAAACCGCTTATGATCTCAGAGCAGATTATGAGTCCACTGGGATATTCAATCCTTATATTAGAATATTTGCCATTACCATCCGTAGTATAGATTTATGGGAAATTCACAATCTACCCCCACCTCTACACATATCCTAGCAAAGGATAATTTTGTCTGGTTCTCTGTGGAGTGCATCAAGATGGAGCGATGTCAATAGCATTTCTGTAATGTAAATTTTATTACGTGCTTGTCCAATATTTTTTTTTTTTTTTGGATAATTAAGCCGCTGGTTTCCAAAAGCAAACCACAATCAAAGAATACACGAGCCCAAAGCCCAAATGAAGAAAAAATCGGATTAACCTCCTTAAACAGGGAGAAGGCCAACCCGAACAAATCCACCAACAACCAATACAACAAAACAAAAGTGAACCAAACTCACTTCCACAAATCCAAGGAGACACCACACCCCAAAGCCTACCCCACATGCCGGGCAGCGCAAACCAGGCCCAAAAGTGACAAGGACCCAAATCCAACAACAAACCCATCAATCAACCATGAGAACCATCAAGACCAAAGATATGGAAGTTTTAGCGACCATCTCTCACATACCGTCACGTGATTGTCCACCACCTGAAACTAGAGATTCTCAACCGAACATCATTGCTGCATGAGATGAAAAAATGGTGTCGCCAGTGAGAATAGATGTTCTCGCACCCTACTATTCGATGCCTCCATAAATGATAAATGGTAGCACCCCACGCAATCCTCTTGGTAATAGAACAAAATGATTTCCCTTTAGAAGCACATACCCATAAGAATTCATTCTCCCAACTTCGCGGCATTCTGGAATTCCCACATAACCTTAAAATTCTCAACCAAATACCAGCAAAGGAAATGGCACCCAAAAACAAGTGATTCCTATCTTCAATACTTGCACTAGTTAAAACACATGAATTATCATAGTCGCACCCCATTCAGAAGCTTATCTTGTGTAACTAATCCGGTCTCCCAATGGTCAACCAAACTATAAAAAGCATTGCTCCCCGATAGCCTTGGGGAAACCATATCGTATAATGCCACAGACCACCCATTTTCATCTAAATTGTTCCAAAGTGTAATAAACCGTGTGAAGATCCCAAGATGGAGCAAGAGTCCATGTGTAAATAAATATCTCTAGAGACATCTAAATGATAATTGTAATCAAAGGAATATTCCAGTTTAACTCAACATTCCAAAGGAATATTGTAGAATTTGACCCAAATTGGTCAAAGGGATAGTCAGATGTTCGCATATCCATACCTGGCCTCCATGCATGTAATATGAAAGGTCTCCCTTCAAGATGCCATGGTCCAGAATCCATAACCCAATCCCGAGCCTCCAAGTCCCTGAATCTAAAGAAAAATAATCCATTTTCGCCAGGATATGTCGCATTCCTCGCTCATGAAATCGTTAATCCGTAGAGATCGCACCACAGGAAATGGGAGCCGTTTATCCAGAAATTGTCCCAACAAACAACCCTTCCACATATCAATGCCTTCGTTCACCGCCTCTGCCGAAGGTTTGGCAACAAGCTTCCCATTTGCATTATGTGGTCTATAGAACTGTAACTGACCACTTGTTTTCTCAGGCACTGAAAAGAGGTTCTTCCATGATTTTACTGATGGAGTTGTTACCTTCCCCCCCAAATCACCACCCTTTAAATCCTCTGCTCCACTGCCGATCTTGTACTTTGTACTTTGATCTCTACCTTCCACAGCCACATTCCCATCCGCCCTACAGCTCAACACTACCCCTGCATTACCAAACACCATTTGGTCCATAAGGAGCCTCAACCTGACCCAAGTATCCCTTCTCATACCCATAACCAGCCGAGGGTTGGACAAGAAACATGCCTCTAGGTCGTCCGCTTGGTCGCCTTCCCGCTGAGTTCACAAGGATGAACAACCTGTGGTGGGGACCAAGAATGTCAGGGGGTTGACCACGCGTATCGCCTCCACAAAAAGGGGTTTCCCCTTCTCTTCCCAATAAAGTGACACCCACAGATGAACGGCTTCACGGTTCGCCCACCGTATTACCCATGATGGTTCCTCCGGTGCTCACGCTTCGAGCTCCTTTCGAGTAACACCGCCGCCGCCAACGATGCACTGTACCACCGCCAGACGCCGCCGAAGACGGTTTTAACGCCGATTCCGGCACAACTCTACCGCATCTATTGTGATCGCCCCGCCACCCCCGGGGACGACGGAGAATGGGTGTAGTCCAAGAGCAAGAGGAGGTGACCATGTGGCTTTCTCATGGCTGCCAAAAAGCGCGACAAATGGGTTCCGTTGAGCGGCGCCGTATCCGTGAGATCTCGGAAGTCGCGACGTAGGAGATCCAAAAGCGGATCTTCGCTTCGAATACTGGCCGCTGATCCGACGGCGATGGAAATGCGTAAAGCCTCATCGCCGGCGTCGTAGCCGCGATAGGGATCGTTCGCAATCGCCGGCGGGCGTGGAAAATGCCGAAGATCACTCGCTGCAAGTATCAGGGGAGTACGCGGTCCGGCCGCCATTGACTTGTTGCCCGCAAAAAGGACCAACTCGTGAATGGGTTAAAACCAGGAAGAACATTTTCCACGAAGTGTTTCAAATCTCGGCCAGAATGGATTCCCTACGACTAAGCCATTCGGTCGAGGGTTCCCGTAGCGGGCCGCCAAGCAGATGGAGTAGCAATGGCCAAATCATCGATTCACTACCGTACCGATCGAGTGTTCAATTTTGGTCTTCGATGATCGCATTTGCCACCAATTCTACGCATCGCCGATTCCGCAAACAGAGAAGCGTCAAAGTTCGTAACCGCCCAAGAAAGGCAAAGGGCTCATGCAGAGGCTCGCTAACGATATCGCCAAGCTAGCCGCACCGAGGACACTATTTGTGAATCGCCCAAAATTCGCTTGGCCTTTCACGTGCCTTCTACAATATGGGAAGCGTGATTATCAAAACCTCCTGAGGCAGTTGGTTGAAGGTGTGGGTCTTTGGGAAGGGGAAGCTCAGGTCGGGCTTCTTCGATTGCCGTTTCCATTACATGGTTAAATCTTTCGTCGAAGGCTAGCGCACGAGATACCCGAGATCTCCACAAATGATAATGGCAGGGCGTATATTCAAGTTCGAGGACTCGTTGCTCGAGATTGGCTTTGAGATCGGGCCTTGGTATTCGCCGGCACCAATCATTCTTCGATTCTCGAAACTGTGCATGGAGATGCTTAACGTGCGATCACCTCCTACCCATTCAGAAAGTTTTTAACATCCTCTCGAATACCGGACTGCTTACTAGCCTCGGGATACATTGCAAGTGCCGAGGGCATTCCATGATTTAGACACCTCACCCAGGTCCATTCTGATTTATCTGCTAGGATATGCATCGAGGTGGATGTGAATTGTACATTTCTAAATTCGCAATGATCTCGGGGAAATGCAGGTACCCATGGGGTTCCTCGAATCGCGCACATCAGAAGATCTTGGCCATAGTCAAGGAAGTGTTTGCAGGGTAGAAGAAAAATGGTTGACTCTGGAAATACAACTGGTCTGGATCACTTTGCTAGGAGGCCTGTTAAAGACTATGTTGATGATGCTGATTCTTCTATAGTGAGAAGTGCTGCTAATACTGCCGATGATATAGGCAACCACATTATAACCCCAGGTAAGGCTAGAAATGTGAAGGTTACTGATATCCAAAGAAAGGTCGACCGGGCAATACCTTCGAATGTTTAACTGTGTGTGTTGATACCGGTAATCTAGAAGCCGGCCATGATTCTATAGCGTTGTTTCGCATACCAATATTCCAATGTTATTCCACTCTAGGTGGAATAGGATCATTGGATTCTTCCAAGCTTGACCTTCCAAATATTGCAGACGTACACTTCTCCCTGCTTAGAACGTTTACATATAAAGAGAATTGATGAGTCTGACTACATGCCGATGTCAAAGAATTAAGCTCAAGAAACCGAGGAAAAGGAACATGCTATCAAGGTCATAACTCTAGCAAAGAGTGGGACACCAAGCATCTCCATACATTGTTGATAACGACTTTCAATCACTGGGTGGTCCTTCGTGCCCTGATACGGTTTGTTCGCATGTTTTTCGCCCCGACATGGGGTCAGTGGGTTTGGTTCGCCTACTGTCGGGTCAGCCTCGCTGGGGTTTGGTTTGTCTGAGATTTGTTGTTGATCTCGTTTTGGTTCCACTCGTGATTTGTATCGGTCATGCCCTGCCTCCCATGTTTTAGGGAGCTCATCATCCGCTTTCTTTCATATTCTCTCGCTGCCGGCCTCAGAACATCATTTGTTACTTGTCAGTACGTCTTCGAACAAATTCTTACTTATCCAAAAAAAACCACCAATCCATCCCCGAAGAACTACTTCTTCCTCGCCAAAGGTTGGTCGGAGGATGCCAACGGCTCGCCATGGCAAATGGAAGCCTTCAGCGTGAGCTACAAAGACGGACGAACCGGGCCTGAGCTCGTGAGAAAACTTTCCAGACCTCAAGACCGACCTCTCGATTCTAAGAATCGGACCGAAATGGGACCATCAAGCAAGGACCTGGCAAGATCTGTTCCATCGTTGAGATCGTCAGCGTTAGAGACTACCTTCGATGAACTCACTCCGGTAGCGTCCACTCCATTTTGCACATTCAGAGAAACCTCACCTGAACAGATTGCTTCCGTGTGGGTATCTTTCTTAGGAACCCAAAACTGTGAATCTCCTTTTTAGGAAGGCCTACCACTTGTGGTCAACCCCCCTTTAACTCCCGACCCCACCACAGAATTTGTCATTTCTGTGAGATCAATGCGAAGACGACAAACAGAGCTTCTCTAGAGAGCATTTCTGTGGTTGTGTTTGGCCAAGTCTGTTGATCAACTTCTTTACCACTTCTCAGAGTGATAATGGCTTTCACCTCATCCATCTTGGGAGCAAATGACCGTACCACTATGCCTTTAATCGCGCCTTAATCGATAATGGCTTTCACCTCATCCACCTCATCCACTAGAAGTTTGCTTTCACTAGAGCTAAGGTTTTTGCTTCACCAAAGTGTCCTCCTAATGTTCCACCATGCAACTCATCCAAAATACTCAATCTCAAGGAAATGCACGGGATGCATGTAGTGTTTTAAAGAGAAAAACCGCTCCATCCTTACAAAAATCCTCGGGAAGTTTGTTTACAAGATACCTTCCCATTTCACCAAAATCGCATCCCCAAGAGGTCTTTTCAACACATCGACCTGACTTGCATGGTGTCACTGGGGTGATGTCTCCTTTACTCTCCAAGTGCGATCCCAATTCAACGTTATGAACAATCGCGAGTGCTCGACAGGTCGCACGCTTGTAAGAATTCCACCCATGTCGCATGTCTTCGATTCTTTAACTTATGCCGGTGTTTCGATGAATTTTAGTGCGCTTCATGATCCGAGAAAAGAACAAATGGCTTGTAAAGCAAGTATCGACTCAATGAAATAAAGCTCTATAGATAGCATAAAACTCACAGCAGGGTGGAGTACCTTTTTTGCTTCATTTAACTTCTCACTAAAGAAAGCGAAGGGTCTTCCTTCGACTAAGGACAAAGACCAATCCCAACTTGAGATGCATCACACTCTACTAAGACTTTGTTGAAATCAAATCCAAACATGGGCTCTTTCGCTACTTTCTTCTTAATCAACTCAAGCTTTCTTCAAAGAACACTAGTCCACTGAATTTGTCCCCTTAAGCATCTGTGCTAAGAGCCATTACAGAGCTAAATCCATCGACAACTCCTATAAAAAGAGATTGTCATGAAAATATCTCACATCATGGATCGAGCCAGGAGTCACGACCAGAATCGCTCTATCTTGCTTCTACCCATCTCAATTCCATCTTTAAGAACCACAGCAACCAAGAAATATGATTCTCGTAGGGGCATAGGTCACACTTCTTCAAGCTGACAAATAACGTTGTTCCCTTAGATAGAGAACAATTGCCTCAAATGCCCAAGTGCTCCACTAATTTTCATGATAGATCAGCATATCAATAAAGTATACCACCACAAAATTTCCATGCATGGCGAAGGATATGATTCATAAACCTCATAAAAGTGCTAGGGCATCGATAGTCCAAATGGCATCACCATCCACTCATAGAGTCCATCTCGAGTTTTAAAGGCCGTCTTCCATTCATCTCCTTTCCCCTCATACCTAATTTGATGGTATCCACCTCAAATCAATCTTCGCATGGACGCATCCATAGAGTTGATCCAACAAATCATCAGTCTTGCAATGGGAAATCGATATTCAGAAAATTTTGAAGGATTGTCCTACTATCAACACATCCTCCAAGATCCATCCTTCTTTGGTACTAGCAGGCAGAACCGCACAAGGGCTATTACTTCCTCGACAAGCCCTTTGTCGAGCAAATCAACTTGGTCTTGTAAGCTCTTCATGTTCTCAGACTCATCCTATAGCCGGCATTGGCAAAAATGTAACCCGGAACGAGGTCTATTCGATGTTGAATATCTCTCATGGGGTGTAACCCATGTGGAATCTCCTCAGTGTTTCATACATCAACAAATTCCCGCCATAATTGGCTCTACTTCTTTGGGATCTCCTTCTCACTTTCTGGCTTCTTCACAAAAACCAAGGCCATCAAGATCCGAATAACTAGCTCGATTTCTTTCTCCAACTCTGATTTTGACAACAAAGAATTTGCTCTGTCGTTTCTGAGGTCGGAGCAATTGTCTGTTTAAACTGGGTACTAAGACAATTTTGTAATATCCTGCGAATGTAAGTGTTCTTGAAGCCATCATAAATGACCTTCCTATCATATCGACAATGGCCTCCCAAGTAGCAAGTGACAAACATCCATCGGAACAACATCACACCATACCGTGGCCGGTAGTGCTTTCCAATTGTAAAAGAGACAAGGCACTTATGTTTTTACCTTATTATCACTACCCTCTTGAAGCCACTAAGTTTATAGGTTTCTGGATGGATCCATCTTCAAATCAAGCTTCAGACCATCTCCAAGGGAAACATAATCTCAAGCTCCCACTATCAATAATAAATCAAACAAACCCCTCGGCCCTAGATGTGCACTCAGGTGAAAGACATCGACCGCAACCAATTCTCCTCACTACAACGCCCTATCTTAAGACTCCTTCAACAACTAAGGAAGTCCCATGGCTCCAGCATAGTAAGTTCATCCCATCTTCATGGTCGTATCCAATCGCTCTTCTCGACATCTTCCTCGCCTTCATATTTCTCCTTCCCACCAGTGGGCAACCACTGGCTTCTGCTAGGACATCTGCTATGCGCCCAAATCCGGCATTTCAAAGCACTACCTGACTTAGAGGTGACTCTTGCCGTGGCTTGTGCACTTCACCTTTAATTGAGGTTTAAGGGTGGTTTTAGCACTACTAGTGACCCCTTTGAAGCTCTAATTTCCTTGATAAACTTTCCTTAATCGATTCAGAAGAAACCCATATTTGCAGCTTGAGCCCAACTTTAAGGCAAGCTTTATCACATCTTGAAGAGTATTATATGGCTGCAATTGGAACAATAGCTTTAGAAATTTCAACCTCAAACCAAAGAAGGTAGCTGCCATAATCGCTTCCTCACCTCATAGTCTCCTGATCATCAGTCTTTTCAAACTCTAAATTAACACTCTACGATTCTCGTCGTCTAAATTCTCGAATTTTGAGGAAGATATCTGGCGATAGTGGAAGGGAAGATACTCTTTAGTTCTTCTTCATCTTTTTCCCAGTTTCACCTTCTTCACATCTCTCCGACGCCTTTAAATTTTCACCAAAATAAGCATTCTGTCATCTTGATAGCCACCAATCCTCACCTTGCTTCTGGGGATCATAATATTCAAAGACACACGCCTTCACTAGTATTAAGCCAACTAAGAAGTCATCAGCATGCATTCTTCCTTCAAATTCAAGAATGGTTGGCCTTCCCAAAAAGGTGAAGTGCACCTTGGGTTCGAAAAGGATACCCACACTAAACAAAGGCTCGTGGTGAGTTCTCTCTAAACGCGTAATGGAGGAATCGCGCTCTGGCGCCCATCGGAGATCACATCCGCAGACCCCAAAGATGGTGCGATCGTGCTTCTGCTCGGGCAATACAGTCCCCTTCTAGATCCGGCAGGGCCGACCGGAGGTCCATCTTCAGACCGTTGGCGTTACTCCCACCCAGTCATACCCAAGACGATCCAACCTCGAAGCTCTTCGCTCGCCTCCTCTAGTCATGGAGGGTCGTTAGCAAACCTCCGCCAGTTCGCGCGCGGCAGTGGTCGCTCCTCGCCGGGTCGACTGAGGGATAAGGTCAGGGCAAGGGTTCGTTAGGTCATGTTTCAGGCGCATTCGACCAAAGGGTGGAAGGTACGTCGGATTGGGTTGATTCGTGG
Source organism: Tetrastigma voinierianum (assembly GCA_016808115.1). Lineage (NCBI taxonomy): Eukaryota > Viridiplantae > Streptophyta > Magnoliopsida > Vitales > Vitaceae > Tetrastigma > Tetrastigma voinierianum. The sequence goes on along the minus strand of JAEQBH010000208.1, from coordinate 8,279 downwards.
CCGGGCTGGATCATCGAAAGGAAGGTACAAGTCCCAAGAAGGGAGCAAGAGGTTACAAAGGATGCAGGATTCGGGGGAAGTCAACCTTCCTCAGGAAATGCGTGGAAGAATCCTATTCTCTATGCCCGAGAAAAGCAAAGGTTCCTCCGGCTCTATAGTCCATATTGCCGATGGGAAGATGGTTGCCGCCCGGCAGAGGCGAATGAGGGTATTGAGTATGTAGTGGCTGCGACCTGACACCCTGATAACGCCTCTCGTTCCTGACAGGCGCCTCGTTACAGATCACAAGGGAAGAAGGAGATGCCGTATATTTCACAACCGAGAATGGTTTATACTTTAGGATTCAGGACCCGTGAGGCCCTGATCGGGTTTAGATTCGGTCCGCACTACCTAGCAGTGGAGACCTTCATACTAATGGGCTTGGCATCCCGCATGGATATGCTTAACATTCAACCGCCCTCTATCCCACTTCAATAAGTTCTACAATATCCCTTTGAATACCTATTGCCAATACGTCTTGGGTAATATCAAGTACGTTGGTATCCCACTTCACCTTGATTCACTTATCGGTAACGTTAAAAGTTATCCTTCATAGATTTGTGTCAGGTGGGGTGGATTCAGAATTCCTAATTCCAGCCTTTCTAGACAGGGGTAATGGCAATTTCTCAACGATAAGAGTTGAATATCCTTGGGCTCCAAAGTGCCATTCCGCCTTTGCAAGAGACGGTCATAATCCGAAAACCGCTAAGTTCGGTGGCCCAAGAAATCAAGACCTACTTTCCAGTAACAATGGTTCCGTGGTCAGGGATTTGTCAATCGTTGGATATGAATGTTACACAGGGTACAAGGGAAAGTAAGGTGCCTCCTGGAGACTCCAAGGTTGCCCCGATGCCGGCCCGGGAATAGCAAAGGTGCAAATCGCGATACACAAAGGTGTGTCGAGTGATGAGCAAAGATGGGAAAATGAAAGAATGAATCAGCCAGATGGAAATACGTTTGAATGTCTAGCATATCATGGATATGAAGAAACACTGCATCTCAGTTTCCTCCGCATTCGATCCTAGCAATACTTCGAATTCTTGATAATTCCCGTCTCGACACGCTCAAGCATATTAAGAGAGTTTGATGAGCTGACTTCATGTGCCCGTAAGCAATTTCTAGGAAGAAGCCTGAAGAACAACTAACCTTGCTAATATGCAGATCCAATGGATAAGGGGCACACGCTAAATTTTCCCAATGGTTAAATTTGCTTCATGGAACATAGGATCGAACGCACTTCCCTCAAGCAAATAGAAGTGCTCAAGCCATAAATCCCATGCTCTTGATTTTGTGTATTTTGAAACTCTAGTAATGAAGTCAATAAGGACAGATTCTTTCTACAATTTTCCCGGGTTGGAAATTGTTCCATAATTATGATCATGCTCTGCTTGGTAGAATCTGGATTTGTGTTAACCCTGGGAAAATTAGCATTGATATCTTTCACTCCATGGACCAAGCAATGTCAGACGTGGTTACAAACATCGTGACAACTACTCATTTTGGTGTTCTCACGCTTATGCTCGAATAGCCACATAGATAGAAGGGAGTTATGAATCATTCCAAAGGGTGTGGTTCCATGGTCGGGCCAAAACCCATGGGTGGCACTGGTGATAACACCACAGATTCATCAGCCGAAACTGGGGGAAATTTAAAAGTGTGATACAATCATGAGTGAATTTCATGAGTGTTTGTTCAATCTTGAACTGGTGGATATTCCTCTTTTGGGCCCTATTTTTACGTGGATGAACCGGCGCGGGGGGCAAACTTCATAGCTAAAGCCGGATCAGTATTTCAAATGAATATTGTATGGATATGTTTCCCAATGCTTAACTAAGTCCAATCACCTGATCGTTCGATCACGTTCTCCGGGTTACAAATCTTAATGTTAGCTCAGCCCTCAGCGAGGGAAAATATTCCTTCAAATTTTTAACTGGCCGACCACCCCGCTTCTCGGTATTGTGGAGGTTGACAGGGGTGCCGGGGGACCCTCATGTACAAAGCCGTCAATACAAAAACGAAAAGAAAGGAAGGCCTCCTCAAGATGTTCAATTTCCACTCTTCGTAAGCCGCATGACTTGTCGAGGTCGCCAGTGGAAGCTTTTAAAACTACTTCGTCGCTTATATCGAACAAATTTCTGATACCATGTCACGGAAAATGAGAGGAGTAAGTTCTATGACCTTCTATGATCTTGCCACGAGGAGGGTTTCTTAAAGCAAAATCTAGAGCAATGGTTCAAGCTAGGAGATCGAATACAAATTTCTTCCACAAATCGGCCATATTCTAATGCTCTGAGTATGATTAAAATCTTAACCTGAAATGTATCGCAATCAGATCCGCTGGCTATTAAGGTGGAAGTCGTTATTACTTCAAAATATTCTTTGTGTTGATGGCACTCATTGGACCAAGAGTATTTGAATGTCATTATAGTTTAAGGCTGACGATCATCCGGACGCTGAATGGTGATATTTCTACAGATGGAACAGAGGCTGCTCTCTATTGATGATTTCAAAGCCCTGACCCTAGATGGTTTCTCTTCTCTTTTCTTCAAGGCGCCAGAGTATAATCGAGGATGTAATTGATGCAAAGGTTATCTTTTTCAAATCAGCAAATTCTTCGTGAGATTAATCAGACTATAATCGCTGAAGGCCAAAGGTGCACCTAACCCCTCGAATCTATGGGCGACTATAGACCAATATCCCGTTGTACACCGCTTATAAGTGCATATTGAAGATTATTGCCGCGAGGTTAAATCAATGCATTCTCGAGATTATAAGCCCCCGCTAGCCGCCAGGCAAGGTCAAGTATACCATAACATCCTTATTACCCGCAAGAGCTTATGATCAACTATCACCGGATAAAGGCCCTCCCGTGTGTGGTCTTAAAGTTGACATTAAAAAGGCTTTGATACAATCGCTGGAGCTTTATTCTCGGTATTTCTGAACTTAATGGGTACACTCGTTCCTTCCCGAATTCGTATTAAGGCTTGTATCACCACCCCAACCTTCTCTGTTTCAGTTAATGGTGAGCTTTATGGGTTTTTCAATAGCACCGTGGGTCGAGACAAGGGGATCCCATATCGCCATTATTATTTATCATTGCCATGGAGGCTTTTTCTAGATCCTTGTCGTTGGTAGTCATAGACAGATTTCGCTTCATCCTAAATGTAAGGATATCAACCGACTCACCATGCTTTCATAGATGACATTTTTCGCTAGTGACGATACCCAAAGGTCAAAGTTATTTTGGATGAGCCGAACACATTCGAGGGTCAAGCCCGGCCGTAGGTAACACCAAAAGCGCCATTTTCATTGCCGGTAAATGGTGGTCAACCGCCACGCAAATTCCATCACCGGCCTACTGGGAAGGCTCATGAATAATCTTCGTTCCTTGATCTCATCAAGGTCGTCCACCGCGGATTGCCAACCACTTCGAAAAAATACGGGTCGTAATCCAGCCTTGGACAAGTAGGGCGTTATCATATGCGTACTGGCGCCTTATTAGCTCTGCGGTTACAGTCAGTTGTATCGCTGCCAGTGATGTTCATTATTCAAATTCATAATCGCTAAAATTGAGCAACTTTTCAACAATTCTTCAGGGGCTCTAAACCCGGGAAATTTCTCGTCGTGCTAAGGTCAGTTGGGACTCTGTGTGTCTTCCGAAGGAGGAGGGTGGCTTGGGTCTGCGTCGGATCAAAGACTCGAATGATACGAATGTTATGAAGCACGTTTGGAACCTGTTTTTTAGGAAGGACTCCTTATGGTGGCGTAACAGGTCAGACTCGAGACACTAGTTTTGGTGTGCCAAAACTCCTTCGATTTTGTTCTCGAGTCATGAAAATGCCGCAATTAAAGATAAGATGAGACCCTTCATCAACCACAAGGTTTATAAATTCCAGAAGGGACACTTTTCGTATGATTCCTGAACCGGCTGGTCCTCTCCTCCCCACTACGGAGATCAGATTGCGGTATGACTCGCTATTAAGAATAACGCCCAGAAATGGGGCTATCGGGGGACGGTAGGTGGAATCGCTCATCGCGAACTCTGCACCTTATCAAATAAAGAACGCTGTGTCAATTATCATTTAGATGTCTCTCGTAGAGGATATCAAGTTGGCACGGACTCTACTCCATCCGGGATTTTCACGGCCATTCTCGCTCGAACCAATTTAGATCGAAATGCTCTGGTCTCGCCGGCATTATACGCATATGGTTTCCAAGCTATCGGGAGACATGCTTTTATAGTTCGCATTGACTATTCAGACAGATTAGTTACACAAGATAAGCTTCTCAAATGGGTCCGACTAACAATAATTCATGTGTTTTTTGTCGTGCAAATGTTGAAGATAGGAATCACTGCTTGGGCTATTTCAATCGCAAGATTTGGCTTGAGCACTTAAGGTTATGTGGAAATCTAAGAATGATCAAAGTTTGGGAGAATGAATTCTTATGGGTATGTGCTTCAAAGGGAAATCATTTTGCTCTATTACCAAGAGATTGCGTAAGTGCTACCATTTATCATTTATATGGAGGCATCTAATAGTAGAATTCACGAACATCTATCTCTCCCGTCGACACCATTTTTCATCCCATCCGTAATGATGTTCTGCTGAGAATCTCTAGCTTCGTGAAGGTGGTGGACAATCCCGTGAACAGCTATGTGTGAGAGATGGTCCTTCCCGCTCTACATTCAATTCGATGGTTCTCATGGCTGGATTGACAGTTTGTTGGGTTGTCATCCTTGTCACTGGGGCCCCGGTCGCTTTCATTCGGCCTGTAATGGGCTTGGGTGTGGTGTCTCCTTCCCAAGTTGTGGAAGCTGAGTTTGGCCTTTTGTTTTGTTGTCATCGGGGTTGTTGTCAGTTGTTTCAAGCCAGCCTCTCTCTCCCCTCGTTTTAGGAGGTTCATCCGCTTCTTTCATTCGGGCTTCAGCTCGTATCTTTGATTTGTGGTGGTTTGTTTTTTGGAAATAAACGTCTAATTATCCAAAAAATAAAAAAATAAAAAAAAATTCAAGAATATCAAACTGATCAACTGAACTTTCATCATTATTACGCTTCATAGCAATCATCATCGCAGATCATCTCTCATACCTTCCCCTCCATAATCATATTCTTAATGCTTGTCTTCTTAAAGCCATACTCAAGTAATCGCTAACTCGCAAGGCTTTACGCCTCAAGCCAAACTTTCATCACCTTCACCTTCCATGAAGGTCTTTTCGCCATAGGATCATCATTGATAGCCATCCGCCAGAGACGCTAACTACGCATTCAAGATCAAGAATGCTAATGCAATTGGGGATTGAGAACTACTTGACCCATGATTAGGACTCTTGTCTCTCGAAACCAAGAATACTTTAGCTTATGATCGCCCATCAACTCGAGCCTCGATACCACTTTGATGTTGGGTTGGGACCATGATGGATGATCAAGAAGTTTAGGTAAGTCAAAATATGGGTTGGTAGTTTTCTAAGGCCAAAATAGGTTATGGACGAATTTCGAGATTTACTAAGTTAGGGACTCGCGGTATTTACTGTGATATATGAGAAAAAAGGTATTTAGGAAGGTTTTAAAGGATATGGAACAAGATTTGAAAGTTTTTGGGTCGAGGTTGAAATTTTGGTTATGGAAAGTTTGAGAAAAAATGAGATGGTGAGGAGAGTAGAGTTTGCACAAAAGTAGTTACTAAAAAGATCCACACAAAATAGATGATGGAGTGAAGACATCACAATCAACTATGGATCTGCTGATTGATAAGTCGGACAAAGACTTCACACCAAGGAATCCACCTAGGCATGAGTAGTCATCGAACCGCCCCTCAAGGGAATCCACCCAAGAGATAAGAGAACAAGAGAGAGCTCTAAAAGAGAAATCCGAAAATATTATTAAACTTGAACTCCTTGTCAGCAGATCACATTGGGGGGTATATATACCCATACTTCTAAATCAAAAGCAACTTCTACTTAACTAGGAAAAGAAACTTTCTAAATTACAAAGAACAACTTCTACTTTATGTACATGTCCGAATCGTTTCTACAAGAAGACTCGTGGGTGGCGTGGTGCGAGGTTTTATCTCATACAGGGAGCCTCTGAATGCTAAGGTCCCTACGAAGTCGTTCTTCGAGCTTCATGGAAAATCCTCCCAACTGCAGAGAGGATCGTGACTTCATAATGCACAAGGTTGGTGACTATGGCTGATCTTTTATGGCATGATTGAACCGCCATCCTCTCCTTCCCCATATACAGCTGATCTGTATGACTCGCATCCATTGTAACGCCGAGTAGTCAGAAGTTATTGATGAAGGGTGGAATCGCCTATCGCTAATTCAGTGACTTATTATCAAGAATCAGCTGTGCCAATTACCATATCGCTCTAGGGAGGATGCTATTATCTCTGGACCTAGATCCTTCTCTGGGTTTTCTACTATAAGCTCCGGTTCCTGGGAACTACCTTAATTAAAGATGCCGGCCAGCATCAAGTAATTATTCGACGAGCCTCTAAGCCATCGAGGTGATGCTTTCATTGTCTGGCCGGTCGTACGTACAGACACAATTGCATAAGCTTCTCAAGTGGGGTCTCACCAAATTTATATCTCGTGTTTTTTGTCGTGCTAATGTCAGACAAGAAACCACTTATTCTTCTAGCACTCATTTCCACAAATTCGGTATTTGGCAGAGGATTCTATGGTTGTGTGGGGTCTCTAGAACTCCGAGGTATTGGGAGAACGAATTCTTGTAGGTAATTGCCAACAAGGGAAAGTCCTTCAAATTTCTATTACAAGGAAGATTACAAGTAAGTGCTACTTACCACTCCTATGGGTCATCTAACAAGAGAATCTATGAGAACAACTATGCTCCAAATGATAATATCTTTCGCCATTTGTGATGATGTTAGACTTCAGATTATGGTCTCCGTGAAGGTTGTTGATAGTCCTCGTTAAATGTGATCAATGTGCAGAGATGGTCCTTCCCTATTAATATTCTTTCTCCCTTGCAGGTCAGATGTTTGATTTTAGGTCTCAGAGCGGCTCACGTCTCGTCTGTGTCAAGGGCTGTTCTCATAGGTCGTTTCTTTGGCCCTGGATTGTGGGCTAGTGTCTTTGTTGGTGGCTTTGTGTTGTTCTAGTCATGTCTGCTCCTATATTTATGGGGAGGTGTTGTCCTTTTTTCTTTGCTCTAAGCCAGGCCCCCGGGCATCGCTCTTGTATTTCTTGTCAAGGCCGTCCCTTTGGTAATAAATTCTTAATTATCCAAAAAATAATCTCTTACTTTCTAACTAGGAAAAGAAATTTCTAAATTACAAAAGCAACTCCTAAAAGAAAACTTAAAATAAATAAAGCAAATCTTCCTAAAAGGGATAGAATAAAATATTTGGAGCAAATATTTCTAAAAGAAATACAACAAATCATATAAAAACAAACTCTCAAGAAGATCCCCGTGGCAAATCTTTCTAAAAATCAATATGGTGGCTCCACATCGTGGTTTGTCCAAGTTCGAATTAATGTTTTTGCCTTCCAAGGCCCAAATGAGGGTCCAAAAAGGAGTTTTCACATGTATTCAATGCCGACCTCCCAATCCAATTCTTCAATAGGGTCGAATTCCCAATGTCGTGTTTGCTAGAAGCTCCCATCAGCCCATCATCAGGCTACACCTCATAGCCATGTCATGGCTCAAATGAAGATTAACTGTAGTAGGAGAGAACCCTCACTCAAGTGCAGATCCGCTTCACAAACGCAACCTCTTTGTTAATCGTAGAACTGGCCGGTTCTCTTTCCTTTTCGCCGTTTTTCTTTCTTCTTTTCTTTTCTTTCTTTTCCCTTTCCACCCCCCAAATTCCCAAGTTTTTCTGGAGAATACTTATCTAGGTGTAGAACACCTCTCTTCTTTCCCTTATCACAGCTAGCATCCCACATGTCATTCATAGCCCACTTTTCTTCCCACTAAATTCCTCATGCACAAATTTATCCAAGACACCTAGCATCCACTAACATTTACCCTCATGCAAGACCACTTTCTAGACACTAGCCTACCCGCATGTATCCATGTGGTGGGACTTTATGCCACTTGTCATTTGCTAATTTGTCTTCAATTTCGAAATAATGCAAATCCCCGACCGTTTCTAGAATTTGACTAAATTCGACTACGTGACTTAGATTTCGCGAGATCGAACTCAACGTTATGTTCGCGTCACATCCGGAGATCTAGAAAATGGGATTTTAATCGGAATACCATTTTACCCATTTT
>JAEQBH010000207.1:0-81914 GCA_016808115.1 Tetrastigma voinierianum | reverse complement strand
GGATGATGATTTATTGGTTTATTATGTTTCCTTACCGATTCCTACTCCAACTCCCATTCATGTTAAACCTCTCATTACTCAGGTATCTCTTGACGCCAAAACTCCCTAGTCTCGAGTCCAACACGAGTTGCTTCGACATTAGATATAGTCTTCAATGATGATCTTCCTAGAGCTCTTTGCGAAGGTAAACGTCAATGTGTTCATCCAATTTCCTCATTTTGTTCTTATAACCATTTGTCATCACATTCATGTTCTTTTATTGCATCCTTGGACTCTATCTGGGTTGCCTAACCTTTGTTCACAGCGACCACATCTCACCTGGTTGGTGGTGCTATGATAGAAGATGGATTCTTTGATTGACAATGAAATTTGCCTTTAGACTTGGTACAATTACCTGCTAGGAAGAAAGCCATTGGATGTCGTTTGATTTTTGCTGTGAAGGTTAATCTCAATGGCTCAGTTGCTAGGTTGAAAACCCACCTTGTTGCTAAAGGGTATGCCTAGATCTATGGAATAGACTATTCTGGTACCTTCTCCCTGATTGCGAGATGACTTGATGACTATTATATCTCTAGCAACCACTCATGGTTGGGACCTCCACCGTCTTGATATTAAAATGTTTTCTTCATAGGGATCTTCGAAGAGTCTGTACGAACAACCTCTAAGGTTTGTTGCTCAAAAGGGAATCGATAAATTTGTTGTCTCTATAAATCCTTGTATGGCTTGATAAGTCAGCTGGTTTAGTAGTCATTAAGTAATTGAGAAGTTTGGCATGCAAAAGAGCAAATCTGATCACTATTTCTTTTACATAAATTCTAAAGCAGGTATCATCTTGTTGTGTCTGTAGATGATATTGTCATTACTAGGAGTGATATGATAGGTATATCATCACTTAAGTCCTTTCTTCATAGCCAATTCCACATAAAGGATTTGGGGATGCTAAAGTATTTTTTGGGCGTTGAAGTTAAGAGGAGTAAACATAGAATCTTCTTATCTCAAAAGAAATATGTGTTGGATCTATTGTCTGAACTAGGAAAATTGAAATGGCTCTCATGCAGCTCCCCTATATGTACAAGCCTATATCTTACTAGAAGGTGAATTTTTCGGGGGACCACGAGAGATATGAACACTGCCATTGATTAGTAGGCGAACTACCTTCTGATAACATCCCTCACGCATTGCACACTCAGTCAATGTTGTATAAATGATATGTCCTCTCCAACATTTTATCATTGGGTAGCTATAAGATATAGATTCTATCATTACTTGAAAGAATACTAGGCGTGATGGCACATATAAGTGTCCATGGGCATTTGTAAAGAGGCAGAAAAAAATTCAATTTTTACGAAAAGATCAGCGGTAATTTCGGTTGAAAACGGAAATTCTCAGATCTCGGATAGCCGAAACGGATATAGCGCAGATTAAATTACGTCTCGTGAAATCTATTGAGAAAAGTTTAAGCTAAGTCTCTAGAGACAGTCGGGAATATTTTAATTCTGAGGTGATAAATCACTAATGACTAAGGGCCCAGAGATTTTTATGAAAATCTCTCAAAATTAGAGGAAAATGGCGTATTGAAGTTAAAAGTTCATTTAAAAGAATGAGCTGAAAAATAAAATTTTAGGATAGAAACGGACACAGAATAGATAATATAAGTTATGTATTAAAATGATAATAATAATAATAATAATAATAATAATAATAATAATAATAATAATAATAATAATAATATAATATTATAAAAATAATAAAAGGAAAAAAAAAGCAACTGCAGGAGCCATTATTCGTGGGGAGAGAGAGAGACGGGTGAGGATTTTTTTAATTTTTTTTCTCTTTACTTCTTTCTCAAATCTGAATCGGATAGTCGGATTTCATGTCAGAGTGAAGGCAAAAATTGATCTGCTGACGAGAGCTACGTGTGGACACTAAAAGTTGGGACTTTAGACAAACTCGGTGAGGTAGGGTTTTATCCTACCTTGATACCCCTTGTTTAAGTGTTTTGTAAATGCTTGTGTTGGTTTGAGGCGTGAGGCCGTTTGATCGATCCCAGATCTTGGAGCGGAAGTGTGGAAATTTTTGGAGTCCATTTGAATGATCCCTAGTGGCCCCATGTAAAGGAGATGTTTGGGGTGTTTGTTTAATAATTTATGAAATAAATTGTGTTTTTGGTGTATATAGGCCATTGGAATAAAATTATGATTTGCTTTCGATTATATGGAATATAATTGTGTATAAACCATTGGAGATAAAATTGTTATTTACTCAACTATGAATTATAATCGTGAGTATAGGCCATTGGAGATGCAAATTGTGAATTGCTCAAATTAACTGAAATTTAATTTGGGTGTTAATTTGATCCATATTGTTGGAATTACATGTGTGAATTATAAATTTAAGCAATGTTGCATATTGATATATTTGATATATTGTATAAATGGTTTGGAAATGGCATAATGCATTTTCATATGCCTTGGTACTAGAGATTAGGTGTTGGTGTGCATGACGCTGAATTTTGCAGCGAGCATGGTTGCGAAGGAATTTCACGGGATGATTTTTAGGAGAATGGGGTTAGGAGGCGGTCAAATGAATTAAATTTTCGAGGATGAGATATTATTTGTTTGGAGTTCTCGACACATTAAACTCGGAGGGTAATCCCGTATTACTATAACTGCGTTCGGTGATGTATTTTCAAGAACAACAAGTTTTGTTTTGAAAATGATTATTTTCTCATACATGGCTTGGAAGGCAAGTGTGAGTGAGTGCGTGAGACTCGAGACATGGGAGCCATGGACATGTAGACATTGATAGGATCCACGTATTTACTTAGAGTGCTGTGTTTAAATTGGAGCATTGCATATGCACTTAGGTGGAGGGAAGTAACTCATTTAGGGTAGTTCAGCTCTTGGGCGATAAATTTCCTTCTTTGTCGAAGGCGTTTTTCGGGTATAGGGAGCGTTCGAAGAAGCGGCTCATTTAGAGGCGATTTTTGAAGAAAGGCGGGTTGTGGCTGATGTTTTTGGATAATATGTATTGTAAAATTGTAGATTTTAATATGTATTTGTATTAAGAGTAATAAAATAACTCTTGGACTATTTAGAATGCCTGGTTTGGGTATGTTTGTGAGTGTTGATCTACGGGGCCCAGTAGCCATTTTACTTTCAGTATCGTACGTGATCACAGTGCCATATAGATTTTCCAGCGAGGTTGTGAATTGATCGACGATTTTGGAGTTTTGGGCGTCCACGGGCATAATAAATTAGTGTTTCACGGATGCTAATTAGGGAGGATTAAGGAGGACGGAAGGTCCACTTAAGGTTACTGTGTCTTTGTTGGAGAGATCTAATCATAGAGTAGAAATAGAGTGTAGTTTCTCGTTTCCGGTCTGAATACGAATAAAGAGCAATGGCCTGGTATGTGTGCGAGATCGTAATAACTCATCAGCTCTTGGTGGGAAGTGATATTAAAACTTCCGGTCCCAGTAGCTCTAGTGTGGGTAACCAAGCTACCCTTCATATTGCATCAAATCATGTATTCCATGGATGAACTAAGCACATTGAGATAGATTGTCATTTCATTCGTGAGAAAATACAATTCAGTTTGATTTCTACAGGATATGTGAAGATTAGAGAACAATTAGACGATATCTTCACAAAGGCTCTAAGTGGGGACTAGGTTAGTTATTTATGTAACAAGTTAGGCATGATTAATATCTATGCTCCAACTTGAGGAGTGTTATAGCATATATCATATTTTACATATAGGATTGTAACTAATTAGGAAGCTTGACTTGTAGGGCTTGAACTTTATTAGGAATGATGATAGATTGTGACTACTATGCCATAGATAACCCTCTTGTATATATACACATGATGATTCAATAGAAAAATACAAGGAATTCATTTATGATTCCTTTCTCTGTTCTTTTCTCTGAGCACCTTGGGTGTAAACTTGTGGCTTAAAAAGTCTTGATAATCACAACCATCTCCTTTAGAGGCTGCTGTTGCCCTCGACTAGATGACTAGTTGATGCGGCATGATCTTTGCCTTGACCACATGCGCCTCAAGGAAGGAGATCTGTGAATCGAGAAGTAAGTGTTGTACGAGATGAGAAGCAGCGGCCCATGGTGTGTGGAGGCAGTACTGCACATAGGGAAGAAGGCAGGCATGGATTTTAGTGGGACGCGTACAGCCGCTGATCGCGGCACTCACGGCTTAGAGAGGGCTTGGGGTGCGACGCAGACGGGATCGAGTGGGAAGCACGCCTTATATAGGAACAAAGCCTTAGACAGCAATCCTCTTAATGGGGTGCGACATAGTAGTCTGGCATTAGGAGTCTACGATTAGGATGAACTCTACTAGTCTAAGAAGGATGGAGTATTTATGCTTAGGAGTCTGATCAAGCAGATCTAGTCAGAAGGATCACGCTTGAGCTTGCAATTGAAGACTTAGAGTTAAGAATAGGACTTAGTCGATTTGTACTAGAATTGTCAGAAGCAGCATATAAGAGGTGACATGCCCTTGGTTTAGATAATTGAGAATTGGATCCAAGGAAAGCATTAAGCATCCTAAGATGTGGGAGCTTTTGCCAAAGAGTCTTGTATTTTAAAGGTAAATAAAATAAGAGTTGGGAAGACCATAAGTCTTGTGTTCTTGAGCGTGAGGCATGAAATAAGTGCTAGGGTTCCCTAAGCGCTGCGCACCTTGACGAGAGAAGTGGGCGTGTGATGGTTCATATCGGAGCCATGGATGGCGCTCTTGTGTGAGTGGCGATCGATGCGTGGGGGCCAGTCAGCAAGGATGAGAAGTCGAGGGTAGGCACGCAGGTGTGGAGCGATGTGAGATAGGCACGATGGCCAGGCGAAACCTGACCCTTTGACTCAGTTATTTGAAGTCTTCTTGTTGCTCAGCTTGCAGCGAGATTTGATGGAAACATGTGAGAGGGCCTTTGAAGAACGGATGGAGACACTCTGTGACAAGGAGTTGGCCATGACCGAGGAGTTCCAGGAGCGGACAAGATATCTAGAAGGTGAGATCGTATTGTTGAAGCGACGGTGTCTGAGGAAGGCTCCTCCCACCTCATATCGCCTGTGAGTCTGAGTGCTTGAGCCCAAGCCTTCTAGCGATGCCTGAAATGCCAAAGAATTGGAGAACTTCCTCTTGGACATGGAGCAATATTTCATTCTTTGCCAGAATACATCATGAGTGAGCAAGTGTGATAACCACCATGCTAGCAGGCGTGAAGCTTTGGTGGTAAACATATCAGTAGCGATGCTATTGTTAATTGACAGATTGAGAGGTGGGAGACCTTGCAAAAAGAGTTGAAACTAGTTCCTTCCCACATTTCTGGCCCGTGGATGGCGAGAGTATAGGCTCAAGCAAACGGGCTCGGTTAGAGATTACGTGAAGGAGTTTAGCTCACTGATCCTTGACATTAAGGACATGTCTGAAGTCGACAAGTTGTTCAACTTCATGTCCGGATTGTAAGGATGGGCTCTGAGCATAGCTGGGAGGCAAGGTGTCGGGACTTGCCCTCAGCCTGTCGACTGGCCAATTTTGCTGTTCGGCTACAAAAGGGACATCTTCCCTTCTCCCTGAAGGAAAGGCCGAGAATCAGAGTGAGCGAGTCGAAATCAGATCTACCAAGACAAGTGGAAAGGGTTGGAAGAAGCGTGAGGATAAAGTGGAAATGACGGCCCTCTGAAACTACCATACCATTAGGATGCTACATCTACGATGGGCCACATCGACGAGAGCTTGAGGAAGAGAAGCTCTGATGCGATCATAATAGAAAATGGGAGAAAATGGCGGATCGAAGGTCCACATAAGAGCTAACCCTCTTGACTATTGAATGACATTGAAGCGAGGCAACACGAGGGGTTGTGTATGTTGAGTTATTTGACGGTGGGTAGAAAATTGTGGCATTGGTAGACAGTGGGGCAACCCACAATTTCATATCGACGAAGGAGACAACCAGACTTGGATTGAAGCTCGCTAAAGATAACAACAAGCTCAAGGTCGTGAATAGCGAGCCTGAAAAGAGCGCATGGCACGAAGAACGTGGCAATTCGGATGGGGATTGAAGGTATGACGATATACTTCATAGTGTTCGCTGGATGATTTTGACTTCATTTAAATGATAATTTCTTCAGAGCAGAATAACCTGTTGCTACACTTGAATGGTGGTGATTATGGATGAGAAACAACTACATGTTTTGTGTGGCAGTAGCAAACCACCTGAGACCGAGGAGAAGATGCATACGCAATACTGAGAAGGAGTTAAGCAGGAAAGGCAAGCACACATATGTCGCGGCATTGATTGAGATCAAGCCGAGCACGAAGATTTGCAGACATGATGCCTCTCGAGTTGCCTAAGAAGCTACCACCGAGAAGAAAGAAAGATCATCATATCGAGCTCGTGCCAGGATCGAGACCTCCTGCCCAAGCTCCTAATCGGATGACTCCACCATAATTGATAGAGTTGCGGAAACAATTAATGGAGTTCTTTGGATCGCGGGCTTGGTCGAACCTCAAGCGCAGTATGGGAACACTTAGATATTATTCGGAAGAAGCAAAGATGGCTCTCTTCGAATATGTGAATTACGAGGGTAGACGAAGTCCTGATCGAGAACAAGTATCCGATACCTTTATTTGCTAAAGCGTGATCGATTGAAGCGGTCAGTACTTCACGAGCTAGACTATTGGAAGATGCTGGCATTAGGTAGAAGGGACGAGGCGAAGACTACATGTATGACGCAGTATGGAAGCTTCAAGTTCTTAGTCATGCCCTTTGGATTAACTAATGCCCCTGTGACATTTTGTAACCTCATGAATGATGTCCTATTCAACTTCCTAGACTCATTCGTGGTGGTATACTTGGACGACATCGTGATCTACAACCCGACTCTAGAAGATCACTTGGTACACCTCGAGAAGGTATTTGATAGACTAAGGCAGAATCAATTGTATGAAGAAGGAGAAGTGTGAGTTTGCTCATACCGAGATTAAGTTTTTGGGTCACATGATTTCCAAGTCTCAGATTCTGATGGATGGTGCGAAGGTGGAAGCAATTCGAGATTGGCTAGCCCCGACTAAGGTGACAGAACTCGATATTTTCTTGACTTAGCAAACTACTACAAGAGATTTATCATGGGCTATTCCAAGATAGCCTATCCTCTCACGAACCTTTTGAAAAAAGGAGGAGTGAGAGGAATGGGATGCGAGTCTTGGTTGCCTTCAGCTGAGGATACGATCACCCTGAAGCGGAGTTTGAGGCGCGACTTGGGTTGGTTTGAAGTGCCTCACGGACTTCATTTCTGGATAGAATACAGGTGGTGTGTTAGTGTAAGAGGGGCACCCGGTAGCATTCGAGAGTTAGAAGTTAGATGTATGGCCAATCGACACTTTCGAGAAAGAGATGATTGAGGTCATCCGATTTGCTAGAGGCGTGGAAGCCGCGCTTGATGGGAACCGCGGTTCGTAGTAGTGTTGCTTGATGTAGCGGCGGCTTCTTCAAAAACTCGGAAGAAGCTTTGCGCAGCAGTTCAATGGCAAGAGTTCTTGGCTGACTTTGACTTCGTGTAGGTGCACAAGTTGGGTCGACAAAACCAAGTGGCAGATGCGTAGAGTAGGAAGGAAGTTGCGAGCTACGTGGGATCATTGAGTCGAGTTGTATGAACTTCCTGATGATAAGACGAAGTTCCACAAGACTGACATATCAAAGAGGCCCCAGTTGGCGGTGAAAGAAGGCACCACGAAGCGATACTGGCTAGAGAATGAGTTACTTTACTTCACGGGAGGGAAGGTATATGTGCATATGACAGTTGAGGGCGAGATTCTTTGAAGGAGATACATGATACAAAGTGGGTTGGTTACCCAGGAGAAGAGAGAACATTGGCGTTGCACACATGGTCTTTTTTTTTTTTTTTTTAGATAATTTGCACACACGGTCTTTCCATTGGCCTAAGATGAGAGTGGGTGCAAGCCTCTATCAGAAATGTCATGTTCTCCAAGTTGATAGATCGAGTGGAAGGAAAGGAAGCATGTTTGCTCTGACCCTGCACCCGTTCCCGGAAAGACCGTGGCGGTGTTTATTGATGGACTTCATCTGCCAGTTCACGAGAAAGTTGAGGGCTTCGGTTAGTTTTGGTAGTGGTAGATGGGTTTCTAGATACGATTTGTCCTTCCCTTACCGACCTCGAGTGAGTCTGTCGATTGAAGAAGCAGCGGGCATCTTCTTCAGCAATGTTGTGAAGCATTTTGGGATGCCTGAGGATATAGTGAGCGATCGAGATACGTGGTTCACGGGCGAGTTTAGGTTGATTGTTCAGATGTGAAGTCTGAGTCTGAGTTCTCTACTGTAATGTGCTTTCAGGCAAACTAGTTGGAACCCAGAGCTGTGCGGTTGTCTTACAATCTGGCCAGACGAGTTCAATGTGAATGAGCCTTTTGAAGGTAGCAGTGGGTTCCAACCTCACACCCTTGGACATACTAGTTTAGGCAACCTGGGCCCTTAGCGTGAGCTCCGTTGCATACAAGTTCTGAGATCTCGGGTTACTTGATGAAGCCGGGGCGACCTTGAGAAGGCAAGTAGACGCATGAAGAAATATGCGGACAAAGGAAGGAGGCCTTTGATATTTGAGGAAGAGGAGAAGGTTTTGTTGAAGCTAACTCCTCAAATATGGAAGAAAATCCGAAATAAGCAATTTCAAAGCGGCTTGATCCGAAATAGGCACGAAAGCCTTGGGCAGCAAGCCTCCTAATTGAAGTGCAACAAGGAGTCCTATGGCATTAGGAGTCTTGATCGGGGATGAACTCTAGTCGAGGGTTCGTGTGGCTATGCGGAGTCCGTCAGGCTCAAGACTCCTAGTCCTGGAAGGATTCCTGCTTTGGATTACAATTATGACTTGGGGGTTAGAGTAGGACTCTTAGTCATATTGCACTAGATTACCCGTGAACAGCCTGTATAAAGGGCTGCATTGCCCACTTGGTTAAGTAATGAAATTGGATCAAAGAGAGCATTGAAGCGTCGAGATGTGGGAGCCTTTGCCCGGGACTGTATATTTTAAAAGTAAATAAAATACGAGTTGGGGAGAGAGCCTGTACGTCTTATGTTTGTGAGAACGTGAGGCATAGAGAAAGCTAGCCTAGTGGAGTTTCACAGGCACCACCTTGAGAAGTGGCGTTTGATAGCCACCAAATCCCTGCGATCCTTTCGACCACTTTTTCCTTTCTCGGCCTCATCATCACCACTTTTCTTAGCAACCCATCAAGCAACCCTTTCTGCAAAAACACATCCCACTGATCTCCACAACATTGGGCCTCCACGACTCTAGCTACTGATAAAACAGGGCTCCATTTAGTGTAAGGCTTGAACTCTACACAACCTTCAACCTCCACAGAGAGGATACTTAAAGCCCACCCTTTCCAAAATGACCTTCGATTGACTATAGAACCCCTTATGTTAACGACCCCTGACCCCTCTTGCCTCACTTTTTTAGAGGTTGCAACCACCTCCTATCCTACTGTCCCCACTGCACATCAAGGAATCCATGGATATTTTCTTTGTTATCCAACTATAAAAGGACCATCATTTTAACAGGCAACAAAAAACCATAAAAGATTTAAGGGGGAAAAATGATTTTAGTGAAATATGTTAGTTTGGTGTTCTTAGAAGTTGCTGAGACGTACAAAATAGTTTTCACGATTGTCTTTTCATAATCTTCAATCTGGAAAACAAAAATAGAAATAACAATTTTACATAATTTTAACTATTATATATCATTGTGCTAGGTAAACGAATGCAGAAGAATATGAACTTTCATGACTTAGTCATATAAATGTAAGTAATTTGTATTAATTATCGAAAAAAGTGAACATGTTATTCTTAGACTTAACTTCGGGATATGTAGAGATTTATTGTGACTGGTATCTACCACATACCTCATCTGAAATAGGCTTGTTTCTCATTTCATCCATTTGATGGATATGACATTGACACATCACTTTCTTCTTCCTTCAACCTAAAATATTACCCAGTTTACCATAATCGGAGATAATCGTATATGACAATTGTAGAATATGGAAATGATTAAAAAATTAGCTTGTGATAGTATCGATTTGCAGTATCGAAGCTCTTGTTGGAGGCCATCGACATCTCCTCTATTGGGTCTCTTGGCTTTAAAAGCATGGGAAAGATTAAAGGCCTGCAAGGCTACATTTTGTAGTGTGCTCTTAAAAGCGATAACATAGCTGTTGAAATAATGATTCTCTAAAAGCTTCGAGCATGGGTTTGGATTTTAATCTACGAATATCATGTCTTTAACACCCTCCCTTACGTGCAGCCCCATACCAGCACGTGGAGAGCCAAACAAACCAAATAGAGTCCTCCATGGACTTTCAAATCAATAAATGAGGATTCAAATTGCAAAGAGGTTGTTTGAACTCAAGACCTCTTGTCAAACCTAGCTCTGATACTATGTTAAAATGACCAGCTCTCTAAAGCTATGAGCTTGTAGTTTGATTTATCTGAATATCATGCCTTCCTTGATAACCATGAAGATTATTCTTGCGAGGATTAATGTTGATACATTCCTGAGATTATAAGCCCTGCACAGTCAGCTTTCGTGAAAGGTCGGAGTATAGCAGATAATATTCTTATTACCCAGGAGCTTATGATTAATTATCATCGTGATAAAGGTCCTCCCAGGTGTGCACTAAAAGTTGATATTAAGAAGGCTTATGACACAATCAGTTGGAGCTGTATCCTGGGTATCTTATCTAGTATGGGAACCCCTGTGTATCTTTTGGAATGTATTAAGGCTTGCATCACTACCCCATTCTTCTCTGTATCTGTAAATGGTGAGCTGGCGGGTTTTTTTGCTAGCAAGCGTGGTTTAAGGCAAGGGACCTATGCATTTATTATTTATCATTGTTATAGGCCCTTTTCTGCGATCTTCGGTGGCTGAGGCAGGGAATATCAATTTCACCCGAAATGTAAGGAAATTAATTTAACTCATCTAAGCTTTGCGGATGATATTTTTCTATTTGTTGGTGGGACGAAGTCCAGTGTCCTAGTAATAATGGATGAGTTAAACAGGTTTGAGGAATTTTAGTGCGGTGAACAAACGAGGGAAAGTGCAATATTCATTCTTGGGGTAAATAGTGAAGTCGGTGAGTGCAAGAACATCTTTGGATTCGAGTTGGGAGCTTTCTATGACAAATATCTTGGTGTGCCATTGATCTACAAGGCATCCCACTTGTATTTGTCGACCTCTTAGATAAAATCATGGCGAGTGAGTCTGGACAAGCGGCGGCTTTCTTATGCGGGAAGATTGCAGCTAATTGGTTCAGTTCTATACAGTATCCAGCAGTATTGGTGCAGTTTGTTCATTATCCCGAAATATACTATTTATAAGATCGAGCAAACTTTTAGCAGGTTTTGGCCAGAGTACGAAATGTGAAGATACCCATCGAACTGGTCTAAATGGGAGTCGGTGTGTCTAGAAGGGAGGGAGGTTTGGGTACGCATAGAATCAAGACTCGAATGATGCGAATGTAATGAGAGAAACACATATGGAATTTGTTTTCTAAGGAAGGACTGGTGCCTGGGTGGCATGGGTGCGGAGGATGTATTTGAGGCGTGAGGAGTTTTAGATTTGCTAAAACCCCTTGATTTGCTCATGGAGTTGGCAAAGTGCACTTTGAAAAGACAAATTAGGCCCCTCATAAAACACGGGGTTTGTAGCAGCCGCAGGGACTTTATGGCATGATTTGGAATCGGTTGGTCCACTCATCCCGATCACTATGGAATCGAGTGTATATGATTCGACTATCAAATAATGCTTTCAGTAGCGGGTTATTGATGATGGTATTGGAAGATTAGGTAGCTGTCTGGTCCTAGCGACCTTGTGATGTCAGAATAGGTGTGTAATTACCACCTTGATGTTTCTAGAGAGGATATTATTTCGTGGACTCTTGTCCCTTACGGGGTCTTCCGCGATTAATTCGGCTTGGAACCATTTAGAGCCAGGCGGTGAGTCGGTGGCATTTATACGATGGTTTCCCCAGAGCTATCGGGGAGACAATGCATTTATTGTTTGGTTGACCATACAGGACGGAGTTGGCTACAGCGAATAGGTACCTTCGAATGGGGTTTTGACTAACTCCATATCATGTGTATTCTGCCGTTCTAATGTTGAAGACAAGAATCACTTGTTCTTCGGTTCCAAATTCACTGCTGGTATTTGGTTGAGGATATTAAGGTTATGTGGGAATGTCAGATTGCCGCGGAATTGGGAGAATGAATTCTTGTGGGTAATTGCCACTGAGGAAGTCTTTACGTGCTATAACTAAGAGGATTCGTGAGGGTGCTACCATATATCATTTGTGGAACAGGAATAGTAGAGTTTATGAACATCTTTACTCTGGCGATCTTTGTTTTCCATCTAATTTGTAATGACGTTCGATTAAGAATTTCTAGTTTTCAAAAGGTTGCGGATAATCCAGTGAACAGAGCAATGTGTGAGAGATGGGCCTTGCCTCTTAATATTCTTGGCTTTGGTGGATCGTAAGGGTGATTGATGGTTCCCTTTTTGTGGGTACTGGTCTGTTGGAGGCACTTGGTTGCCTTCTTTCGGGTTATTAATTTGGGTTGTGGTTTGGTTTTATGCCCGGGATGTGGGTGTGATTTCTGGTCTTTTTGTTTTCGGTTGTGGTAGGTTGTTTCGGGTTGTGGCCTTCTTCCTATAATTATAGGGGAGGTGCTGTCCGGTTCTTTTTTCCTTTGGGCCTTGGGCTCGTGTTGTTTGTGCCCTCTTTCCTATGTTTTTTAGGGGAGGAGGTGTTTGTCCATTTTCTTTCCTTTAGGCACTTGGGCTCGTGTATTCTTTGGTTGTGGGGTTTGCTTTTTGGAAATAAATTCTTAATTATCCAAAAAAAAAAAAAAAAGAATGGGGTACAAACCTATTGAAAGTAGTCAAAAATAGGTTAGCAAATGTAAGGTCCAATTTTGCAACATTTTTTTAAAACAATTCTCGAAAGAAAAACTTTAAAAACATATCTTTAAAATTGTTTTGAGGGATAAAATTCTACAAGGGAATTCAAATTTGGGAAATAGTTTTCTCGAATTACTCTCTAGAAGTATTGTGTGTGTGGGTAGTGTTGAAATCACCCACCAAGGCTCCACCAGTGGCTTGGAAATGCTCTCTAGAGATGACCAGCTCGTCGTCTTTGCATTGATATCACAGGGATGATAACTTCCTTGGCGGGGTCAGAAGTTGGTGGGGGGTTGACCACGTGTGGTTGCCCTTCCCGAAAAGGGGTTTCCCCTTCATTGCCCCTTAAAGGATGCCTGTTGATCGACGACGATGGTCGGCTCCTCTAGGCCGTCATGGTGCGACATCCTCGATTAACTTCGCTTTGGAGATTAATCAATCTGTGACTTAATCAACGATCTGACTATTTCGGCGCGTGTCTGGTGGCCAGATTGCCAACATCGACATGCTTGCGAATCGGGTACGCATTCTCGGATCTGGTTTTATCTGGGGTGCAGTGGTCGATCCCGAGAATGGCGTTCGTCCGAGGTGTCGATCCCCAGGCATTAGAGTTGGGGATTTCCCGCATTTCGATTCGGGTTGGTATGGGGCTCGGGTGAGAGTACGGAGGAGGGTGCGGCGGAGTCAGCGGAGTCGGGGGATGCTAGGGCACATCATAGTTACGACATCGTTCGTATGGAGTTTGGGTTACCACCTCCTGATCTTGCGGGAGTCTTTGTTAGTCGAGGCCCAGGTCTGTTCGAGACTAATAATGAAGTGCGACTTGGCCTTGGGGTGGTGTCTTCTCACCATTGTCCAGTTCGGTTTTGAGGGTATTGAATGAAAGGGTCTTAGGTAAAATAAGGAGATACAATGGCGTATTGCCGTCGAGGATCTGGTAGATCATTGATAGGGGACCTTGGAGTTTGCGGTGTCTTCTCCTTGTTCGCCGATCGTCCCAGGCGTGCCTCACTGGTATTAGAACTTTGCCGAGCGTGGGGCGGGGTTGGTTTCTCCTTTGCCGGTGTGGGCAGGGTGTTTTTGGATGGTTTGCTGTGGCTGAATGTACTGGGGTCTTGGTTGGGCGTGGTGGTCCTCGGTGTTGAGGTTGTTGCACGCCCCCCGATGCAGGAGGCTTTCGTTTGGTGGTTTTTATATCGGGCTGATGCCCCTTTTCCTTGTTTTAAGGGAGGTCTTTGTACATTTTTGTGTTTGTTCACGGCGTGTTGGCCTTTTGATCCAGGATGTGGTTGCGGGGTGTTGAATTCCTATAGGGCGCTGGGTTTGGATGTGGCGATGATGGATTGTGTCCAGGTGCTCAATTCTCTGTGTCAATTGCTTGGCTGCTTGTGCTCGGGTTGTGGGCTGAGTGGTTTCCATTGGGTTGTTACCTTGGTTTGTTGTTTGTGCCCTGGTGGTGGGTTGTATATTTTGGTGTCCTTGGTTGCCTATGCTCGGGCTATGGGTGGGGTTTTGGTTTAGCTCTCCTTTGCCGGGGTGTGGACTTGATTTTATTTGGTTGGTTTGCCTGTTCGACCAGGTAGGCTTCGAATTCTGTTGTGGAGAGATAGGTCTATGAGTGGGATGACTTGGCTTTCAGGATATCTCCTTGAGTTTCCTTGTCGTAGAGTTTTGCATCTTCAGTGCTCGATTGCTTGTGCCCAAGTTGTGGGTTGTGCGGTCCCTTGGGGTTTCCCTTGGTTTGTTTGGTGCCTATGCCATGGCTGTGGGTTGTTACTTTGTGATCTTTGGTTGCCTTTGCCCGGGTTGTGGACGGGTTTTGGTTTATCTCTCCTTTGCCCGAGGTGTGGGCTTGGTTTTGGTAGGTTTGCTTGTTGGCCCTGTATGTGGGGTCTGTTTGATGTTGGGGGTCATTGTGTAATGGTTGTTGCCTTCCCCTCCTTTTGGGGGGGAAGGCTTTCGCTTTTTTTCTCCGGTTTTCCCTGGATTTGGTGGGGCATGTCCTACTGGCGTGGGGTATATGATGGTTCTTGTTTCGGGATGATGCCCCTTTCCTATGGTGTTAGGGGGGGTGCTGTCTGCTTTTCGTCTTTCTGGGGGCTTTGACTTCTTGTGTTGTTATTGATTGTTTGTTGGGCTTTGCCCTTTTGGAAATAAATTCTTAGTTATCCAAAAAAAAAAAAAAAAAGAAGTATTGTGTGTGTATATACAATACAAAAGTGTTTAAATTATCCTCCATATCCTCGACTTTGCTATGCCTGGCCATAGGAAGTAGTAGATAATATATAATGGCAACTACAAGGAATGAGAAGGGTTTATGCTTGTTTGTTTGGTGCTTTCGGGCAGTTGCCCTTTCCCCCTTGGCGTTGTGCGATGGTGAAGGTTGCTTCTTTGGTGTTGTATGGCCTGTGCCCGGGTTGTGGGCTGTTGTTTCTTGTTTATGATGTTGATTATCAGGTTTTTCTTGTTTCGGGCTGATGCCCCTTTCCCTTGTTTTTAGGGGAGGTGCTATCCGATTCTCGTTTTTTCTGGTAGCTTTTGGCTACTTGTATTCTCTTGGTTGTTGTTGGGCTTTGCCCTTTTGGAAATAAATTCTTAATTATCCAAAAAAAAAAAAAAAGAAGGGTTTATGGGAGCTTCCAGGTGTTCCAAAGGGGGCAAAAAATTAAATAAATAAATCTCAATCACAAACTAACTTCTAAAAACTTGTAAATATACTTGCTCTAACTCGATTCTTCCTGGCTTCATTCTTGAAAGTCCATTTAGGAATTTCATCAACACGCTGCACATTTTATAGTGGATACATCTATTTATCATTAATGTCAAAGACAAATAAGCCCTCTTTTAGGGTGTCATACTCCCCACACAATTCTTATGCGACCTAATGTTTAGTAAATGCTCAAATTTATGGTATGATCTTAGGAGTTTTGAGGCATCATGGACTCCCGAGCTAGTCTTAAAATTGAAACTTCCCATCTCCTTGACTAAAGATGGTTTGGCTTGAGAGCATTTGCTCGATGGTTTGCAAGGTTAACCCAAGTTGTAGCACCTCTTGTTCCATAACCACATTATACCAACTTCTTTAAATCCTCTTCGAGGTGCTAATGAGACCACAAAATCCTATATGTATCCAACCTTCCCCACAAATTACCTTTTACACTTTCATTGGTTCATTTATAAACTGATAGTAATTTTAATGCTAAAAGGATATCTCTATCAACTTTGTTTATAAATAAACCCTTACCTCAAAGAGTAGTTTACAAGTGAAATTATTTGAAGGATCTCTTAGAGAATTTTGGAAAGACTGTCACACCTCGATTCCATAGGTTTGATTTATGTTACTATTTTTACCACCTGATTTTTTTCACAACAGTCTAAACTCCACTTGGAGTAATCACTGAAGCGTAAATAAAACACTACTCAATTCCAAACATACACACATGTCGGCACAAAGTTAATTCCTGTGTACGAAACTATATACACTTACTTGATCAAAATAACATTTACAAAGTTCAGTACTAGTGGCTACGAGCGAATGTCTGATGATCCTGAAAAGATACCAAGCGTCGAATATATCTGATGTGAATATCACATAACACTAAATATTCATCAAAATGTATGCTCAACGACCAGCAAGCTAAGGTTGGCATACCTGAGCTTCCCATCCTGCATTGCAGGTCCCAACTTTCATGTCCTTGCATTGGGTCTAAACCTGCATCTAAGAGGAAATAATGAGGTGAGTTCGTATTTCATTAGTGAATCCCATAACAAACCATGCTCATAAAAACATTTCAATTTATGCTAATTCAAAATATCTCAAAACATGAGCATTTTACAAATAATAGGTTGATGATGAAACTGCATGAATGCTACCACCATCCTCAGCCTCATCATTGACTCTTTTGGGCTTTCACCCGAGGACTAGCGATCATCCACAGAACAACGACAAATTCTTTGGGGACTTACCACCCAGGATATGCCCACATCCAGTATATACGTGACGCTGCGGGACTACATTGGGGGTAGTCATCGTCCAGTGTCCCGCTATCAATCGGGACTCTGCAGTCTCATACCCGTGTCATGCTTTACAAAACAATTTCACAAAGCTTGTTCAGCACATGGATATTTAAAACATCATGTACCGAGTTAATTCAAAGATTTCCATGTATATATAAAAATATACATTTATATATCAACTGAAAATCATCTCTAGTCAAAGCACGAGATAGTGAATTCCCCTGACATGTCTGATATAAACGGAGAAAGGTTATAATATCCCTACCTTCCTTGGATTCAAAATCATGAGTCTCGAGAGTCAAAACAGAACTCTCGAAGGATGAATAACAAGTCGTAGATTGCTTAGCCTCTGCGATCTAGGTGTCACATAAAATTACTCAAGTAAAATTTTATTACTTTATAACCACTCGACTCATATATTCTTATACCTTCCAACATGAGCCTTGATCCCCCAAGGGCATTCTCTCTTACACTTACTAGGATCAACATTTAACACCTTATTAGGGTAACCTGACGACACACCTGACACTTGTGCCTAGCTTTTTGACCTATCTCAAGACCCCTTTTTTTTCTCCAACTACAATTTTGACCAGCCATACATGCTTTTGTTCATATTGTCTTGTATTAAAAGTTCCCCTATCTATAGCTTTCTGGCCTCTTAAAATCAGGTCATTGGACCTCAAAATCCAAAAGTTATGGTTTTACACTCGACCTCCTAGAGGTATTTCCTAGGGACAGAATCATTGCCCTCTCTTCACCTTTACTTTGACGAAATTATGGGAACAAATATATAGGCCATAATTGGCCATCCTTCTTCTATGAAGTTACTCCCTATGTGGCTACTTTGAAGGATTTTGAATCACTCCCATTTATGGATCAGATCTAACTCGACATGACTCAGCAGGCTTTGCTCCCGGGAGGCATTCGGGACGGAATCGTATTTGACTTTCAACCTCAAATTCAAAGGGTCTTATATGGTAGGGTTTAGTTCTTGGTTGCTTCTAGACATTCGAAGGAGCTAGGTCTTGGGCCTATTCTCCAACTAGGGAGGAGGTGTATGTATCTATTAATTCGGAGTTCTAAACCAACCTGCATGCTTTCACTATCATAGGAGTCAAGGAAAAGCTGAGACAGCACACCTCCCCTTGAACACACACACACACACGTACCATCTTCACAAATGGTCTTTAATTAGGGTTCACCAAACTCACCTTTCATCAAATCTAGGGTTATGATGAAAATCCCAGCAAAACAAGATAACCAAAGTCAATAGAAATGCAACAAAGGCCTTAAAGATCATGTTTACATACCTTAGTGAACTTTTCCACCAAAACGAAGCTTTCCTTTAAGCCTTTTCTCCTCTTTCTCTCTAGCTTCTCTCTAGAACTCTCTCTCCTTTCTAAAATTCCAGTTTTCACTTCTAGCAAAGTTGGTCCTAGCATCCAAACCAAGAGGAATTGGTTTGCTTGGCACACTGGCAAACTCTTCTAATGCACCATGTCGAGAGCTCTACCTTGCATATATGAGGTGTCATGCCCTCCTTGAGTGCCCACATAAGCTCACAAGCATGACTTGCACTTTACTCCCTCTCCATAACAAGTTTTTCAAAGTGGTCATGAAGACATACTTAATTACAAATCTAACAAAACCACTAAACTTACCTAATTGCATAATTGACCCACATGCCATAAAATGCAATCTAACACACTTTGCTAATCTCACAATTAACTTGACCATTAAGATTGCTAATCTTAATCACAATATAAATATCATAGGGCATAAGTTGCATTTGCTCCCCAAAATCCTTACACGAATATAACAAAACATATATTAATATCACAGGGTGTTACAAAAAGACTTTTGTTAGAACCTCATAGAAGATATTACAGTGAAGATTCATTGCTCTCTAAATTTTAGATGATAAACATCCACTTACATCCCAAGCAATTCCAATACCCTATTTTCCTAACAGACTAAGACTCCTCTAGCTGCACCCTTTGCCTCTGCAACTCTTAACTCCAACAATTTGATTACTTTTAAGCCTCTCATGAAATATATTGACATTTCTTGAGACTTAATTGCAAAGAGAGAAGAAAAAATATTATGATTTCATTCCAATTATCTAAACAATACATTCACATATATACAAGACTAGTAAGGGCAAATGGAAAATAACATATATATACACTAACACTCCCCCTCGAGGTTGGAGCATATGTTTTATGCAAGGCTTGTTACATATATATTTGATCCACAGGACCTCTCAGTGATTTAGTAAAAATATCACATTAGCTAATCATTCGAGGTTAGAAACTAGTAATGAAACATCTAATGGAATGCTTCTATCTAATGAAGTGTCAGTCCACTTCAAGGTGTTAGTCCTCTCGTGAAGAAATTTAGTTTGGCGTCATATATAAAGCGGCTTGATCATCATATATAAGCTTCATATGTTTGTCCTTTCCAAACTTTAGCCCCCTGGGAAGTTGTTTTTGTCGTATGAGCTCACATGTTACCAATGTCATAGCTATATACTCAGCCTATGCACTAGATCTAACCACCACATCTTGTTTCTTACTCTTTTAAGATATTAAGTTGCCCCTTATAAAGACAATACCTTGAAGTGGAGAGTCCTTCTATGGGTGAGCTACTACTAATGCACATACATGTAATAATGATCTAGGTAAGGCCTACATTCTCATAAAACACACCTTGGCTTGATGTTTCCTTTGATAAATTGAAGATACTAATCCACAAAATTCCAATGGCTATAACAAGGTGTCTAGGAATGACTAACAACACTCCACGAGAAATGAAATATCCGGTTAAGTAATAATGAGGCAATTCAATTTAACTACAAGTCGTTGATATCTAGTAGGATCTCCTAAAGGTGTCCCTTGTCCTAGTACAAGTTGGATGTTTGGATCCATAGGAGTGTCTACAAGTTTATAATCGAGCTTACCGATTTCCTCCAAGATGTCTAAAGCATGCTTCAATAAGAAGAACTGACAGAACTAGATTGAAATTTATCTGCTTCCCATAAAGTAGTGAGTTTCCCAGTCTTTAAGTCCCAAAAGTGGTGAAGAGGTGTTGCTAGCCTCGAAATACCATGTATCACGATCAGCGCCTATAATATGTGTAAATCCACATAAGCCACTACATAAATACATTACCTGAGGGTTATGATGAAGCAAAAGAATAAATGATCTGTTATGTCGAAGCACGCCGAACATCTGAACAATTAAGAAACAAAACTACTGAACCATACTCGAAATTTGTTTCAACCATATAAAGAGTGGCGCAACCTACACACATAACAAACTCCCCTAAAGCATCAAATCCAAGTGGTTGCTCTATATATACCTCATCATCAAGATCACCACGAAGGAAGACATTGTTAATATCCAACTAACATAAAGGCCAAGTACGCATAGTAGCCATGGAGAGAAGCAAGCGAGCAAAAGTAATCTTGGCCACAAGTGAGAAGGTATCAACATAATCAAAACCATAAACCTAAGGTATCCTTTTTTTTTTTTTTGGATAATTAAGAATTTATTACCAAAGAGCGCGTGACCAAGAATCTGACAGGGCCCATAGCCACAGCCGGGCAAAGAAAAAAGCGGACTGACACCTCCCTATAAATATAGGAACATCTGACAGCCGAAACAACTGAAATCCATGGCCAGCGACCCGAGCGAAAAGAAACGACACAAAGATCGCCAGCGGCCAGAGCGAGGCAAAAGGGCTCAACAATCCTAAGTCGGGTGCTTGAGCCACCGGAGATAAAATATTAAGAGGGAAGGACCATCTCTCACACATTGTCATTTGGGACTACCCGACAACCTTGAAGACCCGGATATAAGTAGTCTAACATCCATTACATATGAGGTGAAAAATAGTATGGTGGAGCATAGTTGTTCTCTTGAATTCTACTCTTAGGTGACCCCAGTGGTAAATAGTAGCACCACAATCTTCCTAGTAATGAGCGAGGAAGGACTTTCCCTTGGCGTGATTGCCCGTAAGAATTCGTTCTCGATTCCTCGGCATTCTAGAGTACCTGCGACCTTAAATCCTCAGCAAATACCCATTTGTGGTGCTTGGCAGAAAGTAGTGGTTCCCCATCTTCAACACTAGCTCGACAGAATACACAACCTAAGGTATCCTTTGACAACCAAGTGGCCGTTACACGATCAATCTGGCCATCAAGACAAACCTTTACTGTCTAAACCAACAACAGCCAATTGTAGACTTCATAAGGGATAAAGAGACAAGATCCTAAGTGTTATTGGAATAAAGAGCAACCATTTCATTGACTTTTGCTTGTCACTAGCTCGGATGATAGAGAGCCTCACTAGTGGTCTTAGGAAGGGAAATAGAAGCCAAGGTAGGGACAAAGACAAAAAATTTCTTTTCTTTTTTGTTTTTTTTTTCCTTTTTTTTCTTTGATTATATAAAGAAAAATGCAAAAATAAAAATAAAAAGATGCACAATATACAACCAACCAAAAAGACAAGGGAGCTAGTAGAACAAAAAAACCTTACCAACCCTCAACTTAAGGCTAACCACTCTAAAAAAACTATGAGTGAAGAAGCCTTTTCACCTAAATACAATCTATTCCATTCGATAGAGTATGAACAAAGCACCAATCTACATCTGACTAGGTCTCATCCTAAAAGCTATGTCGTTTCACACCTTGGCTGTCAAAAAATACAACTAGGGATGACTTTGATCTTTCTTCTCTTCTTTTCCACGAATGAGTCCCTCGATTAAGAGAGAGCCTCCTTGACAGTTCGGGAAAACCAGTAAACCCCACCCAGTAGGAAAACATGATTTCCCACAAAGAGCTGACCACAGGACAATGCAATAAAGTATGGTGGACTAACACTTCTACCAAACCACAAATAAAACACTTATTAGGGAGCTACCACCCCCTTCTTTGTAACTTGTCCAAAGTTAAACCCTGTGAGCTACTTCCAAGGAAAGAAGGCTGACTTAGAAGGGTAACAGAGACAGTAAATACCTTTGGCATGGAAAACACAAAGCTTGTCCTTGGATCTGATAAGAAATTGTTGATGAGCTTGAAGTCATCTATTTTCCAGTCCATTTTCTACAGTTAATTTTTTACATAAAAGACTGATTTATATGCGGGAATACGGAATAAACTGCAAATTTCTGTACGTGGAAATCAAGCGAAATTGTAGTAAAGAGGCAGAATATGGCGGAATGGTGATATAAGGGATGCTGACGGATGCGTGAAACGATAAGGATGAAAGGACCAAATGTTGCTAAACTGACGGCAATCCGAAATGCATATTCGAGTTACATCAGTGAAACTCGATCGCAAATGAATCTTAATTGAAAGCGAAAATGGTGGGAGTGAAAGAGAGCTTCGAGTTAAACAACCGGGAATTGAAGAAGAAGAAGACCTGATATTGGCGACATTTTGGATGCGTCGCGACATCAACACCTGAGCGGTCGACATCGGTTTGCAAGGAGGAAGTTGTCGGCGACAATTCCTGAAGATAGATTCATGACAACACGGTTGTGTGACATCAGTCTGAGCCCAGTCGCGATAACGCTGGGTTATCGCGGCAATGATGCTACTAAATGGAAGTCGCGACAACGCGGTATGCAGCGACATCGGTATGGACGGAAGAATTGCGGCGTCGATGGTACACGTAGCGACACGGGGATTTCAATGAAAGTGCGCGACAAGATCAGAGCAGCCGAGACGCCATTTCACTTAAGACATGACTTCACATAGAGCTCTATGACGGGGCTGCGGCAGAGCAGTGCGACAAGAGCTCGATGTCGCGGCGATGTCGATTACTAGGCCCGACTAAATAAAGTCGAAATGCATGAAATTAGGGCTTGACTTGAACCACATAAATCTGAAGAAATTTGCTACCAAAGCATTAGCTCGGCGACTTGAAGAGATGCGGGTTGCTTTGAAATCTGTATTTTATTTTTCTTTCTTTTCTTTCTTTTCTTTATTTCGTTTTCTTTCATTTGTATTTTAGATTAGATTAGTTTGTATTTTGGTTCTAATTTGGATTGACGTTCTAGCTATGAGATTTAATGAATCACGGTTATATTTCTTAAAATTCTTGTCTAGTTGTTTGAATCCCGGACAAATTACGGATTTGAACACCGTTTCATTCTGTTTCTGTTCAGCTAAACTCTATAATTCAATAGTGTTTAAACTGCGACTGTTCAGCGTCTTTGTCAGAAATTATCTTTCTACTGTGTTGTCATTATGGCTGAACGGATCTTAAATCGACTTGTTAGTTTGCTTGTTTCTTATGATATATGACGTCTGTGTGGAGGTGAATCACCGTCTACCAGTCTGCCTGTGAGTTGTGTTTCTTCTGCAGTTTAAACCCTCGTGTCGGCGTGCACAGTGAACAATTTAGGAAAATTCATGACTGATATTCTTGATCTAATAATGCTCTGTAAACTTAAGTCAATCGTCCTCTTCTCATGTGTAGGGAATGAGTTGGTGAGTTATTAATTTAAGTATGCGGAGAGTTCACCTCAGGTCGAATAATTGAATTCGATCAGTGTTATGAGGATCTAATCCGAGGAAAGTAGGTATTTCTAATTACAGTGAAAGTATGATGCAATTCTATTCACATGTGTGATGACTATATTTAAGGAGCTGGGTTGTAGTCAAGTTGTGGGTATGAAGTATTGAGAAGAAAAATACGACAGAGGCTATTCGATTTAAAAGTAGTTATCTCTCTATATTAAACCAGTCTGACTAGATAAATGTTGATGATTGGAGAGATCAGTCTCACATATCATAATCCTTGGACTAGTTTTAAAAATGCGCAGTTGGAAATAAAGGATTCTGTCTGATTTGTAGGAATTGATTCTTCACAGTGGCGATTATTGATGTTTCCTTTAGAGATAGCGTGATCTAGATCAGATATTTCTTATTTCCAATATTCAATTCATTTGTTATCCATTCATTTTTTCTTTTACACCAATTCTTTTTGGGCTTTCAAAGCAAAATCCCAATATCGTATTATCAGTCAGAATAATTATGGAGCTTAAGTAGTTAGGGTAGTTGATTGAAAAATTCTTGAGATCTTTGTAGGATCGATATGGACTTAAATCCAATTTACTACTTGTTCCCGATCTGTATAGGTATCTTTGGATCAAAACCAGAAAAAAATAGGTTTCTCTTTGTGAACTTCTTTTCATCTTTTCTATATATAGAAACTACCACCAAGACACCATCGTTTTATTAACAAATTTAAATAATATTCCCAAAGTAATAGTCTGAAATTTGAATAGGGTGTTTAGTCTCTATAAATGTTCAATTTATGATCCTTAAAGTTTTATGTTAGATTGCTGGGATTGGAATAATAGTCTGAGACAAGATATCTTAATTTGTATACATCGTATGGTCAGTCAATAAGTTTTATGAAGCGCCAGTTCTAACGTGGATCGAAAAGGATTTATTAGATCGATAATGCGATGAAAGAAGGAAATGCTAATTTGGACATTTAAAAGAAAAAGAACAAAAATAGTTTTTCAAGCGACAGTCTTTAGTCACTAGCTTTAACAAGCCATATTGAAAACATTTGTTGGCACGACTAATCCTATTAATGTAAGTGTGTTTTGTTCCAGAAAAACTTTCGTATTGCAAAACGTAATATATTGATTCCGGCCAGTCTTGAACTAGAAGAACACTGGAAGCGAGAGGCTGAAAGGTCGGAAAACTTCGGCTATGGCGGATGAAGGCCGGACCCGGAGCGGGGACGAGCGGCGACGGAAGACTCCGATCAGCGTCTGATGGAGGGGACTTACGGAGACCTGATGTCGAGGGATAGATACTCTGATCAGTTTAGCTTAAGATGTTACAATCAAGCCCAAACAAATGCCTTTAGTTACGATGGTTCGGTAACAACGGTTCTTTGGTCATCCGAAGACTAAATGAGCATACGCGGGAAGGTTCAGTGTATGGTGAAGTTGATGGGTGGGAGAAACAGGATCTTAGTGCGCCTTGGCCCCATTTTCTGCGAGAGATCTACAGGTAGCCACATGGTATGAATCTCTACGTGTGATGATACTGGAAGAGGGCTTGCAAACTGCCCAGGTGGATTCTTCCGCCTTCACTCGCCTACGAGAGAGGAGGGAGATAATTGTGTTCGACAAAGGGGAAGATGAAAGCCTTTACATAGCTTGGGAAAGATTTAAGGTTCTTTGAAGAGGTGTCGATGCATGGAATGTTTTGAGTGAGTGGAGTATGTTGTATGCAGCCAAATATAGTACATCTCAGGGCATTATTGATGCTTCTTGTTGTGGAGCATTGAGCGTAAAAGTCTTTGAAGAGGCGAGAGATCGATCGGGGGACTGGCTCGTCTGATATAAGCTCCATGGAGTTTTAAATGTGCAGGAAGAAGAGGAGAGTGTGGGTGACAAGTGACAGCCATGGAGGCAAGCTAGATGCATCGTAAGTAGAATGGACAAGCAGAGGGAAGATGCACACTTGTTCATGAAATAGGATGATTGAGGAGGGAACTATTGAGAAGTCTTGAGGTACTTGAAGCTGTTTTATGATCTTGAGGAGGTTAAGTACTTGGGAGAGCAAAAAGTTATCACTTGAGCCAAATCTAACACACTTTGCTGCTTATCATCCGACAGCGAGGAACCATGAAAATTTTTCATATGGTGGAGGGGCCTCACAAGGCGAGGCATGTTGAAGCATCACCACAGCGAGGTCTCGGCGACCACGAGTTCCAGTAGCGGCGACGGAGGAGAGCGAATGAATATCAGGGTGGAGGAGAAGCTCCTGTTTGAAGATCAATTGCTGCAATTCATGGGGGGACAACAAGAAATTTGTTAAACCTCTCCATGAACAAAGTTTGCAGTGTGACCTCAAATGCAATTCTCAAATTTTAGGAGAGACCCTTTAATGCTTCTCTCGAGAACACAGAGACACGGATAGGGCAGCGGCTAACAAACACATAAAAATGTCGGATGAAAGATGTACTCCCATTGACACGAAGAAGAATCCAGGCGGCATGGTACATGCTGGCTCGAAGTGGGAAAGACTTAGAGGAAGAAGACAGAAAAGATGAAAGCAACCGGGGAGAAGAAGGCGAAATTGCTGGCTCTTGGAAGGAAAAGAAAGAAGAACGGTTATCGAGGAGAAGAAGGAAACGAAAGACCCGAACAATCGACAGTCCATTTCATAGAGGCTGCAAATCAAAATACGAGCTTGAGTTTGCAAGGTTCTTAAGACCTTTAGGCGAAATCGACATGCCCTTCACGAGTGGTGACTGGATACCACTTTATGCAAAAATTTTGAAAGAGCTTGTCACGAAGCGAGAAGATTCTTGAAGAAGATTGTGAATTTGATTGCAACTACGTATTGTGTGATCGAAGGGCTGCGGAAAAGATGAAGGATCCGGGAGCTTTACCATTCTGCGCCATTGAAGTTTGTGGAGTTCGAAAGCTCTACGTGACTCGGGTGCAGTGTCAGGGATTTAGTACTTGTATTACGACTGCGAAGTTAGGATTTGGGAGATTACTCCAGCTTCTTGTCACCTCGAATGGCGAGATAGAACCTGGAAGGAAACTGGAAGGAATCATAGAAGATGTCTTTGGTTAAGGTGGGAAAATTTATTTTCAGTGACTTCATCATCTTTTGGATATGGAGGAAGATTCATGAAGTCCCTCACATTCTTGGAAGGCCATTCTTAAATGGCTTTGGAGGCGACATCTGTCGATATGCGAGAGAATTCTCACGCTCAGAGTTGGAGAAGAGACAGCTGAGTTCAATTTAATCAGAAGTTTGAAGAATTTAGATATAGAAAGGGATGATATCAAGTCAGTAGAAGATGTATATGTCAACAACTCTGATTTTTACTATGATTGTAATGAACAACTTTCAATCAATGAAAAGAGATGAATTTCGAATATCTGAGGTTTGATCCCAGTTTTCGCACATCAATTTACATTCGAATGAAAGGTGATGAGTCTTGAACAAAATGGGATAAAACAAAGAGAGACAAAATGAAAAGGAATTTCATCAAGAAACCCGGTGAAAGGGCTAGTTTTTAAAAGAGTTGCCAAGTCATTTAAGTATGCTTTCTGGAATTTTGCAAAGAACAGGCTTGATAATAATTTCGACGAACAGTGATCTTGAGGAACAAAGTTTGCTAGAAATTTTAAGGCTATAAGAGTCTATAGCATGGTCTATTGAAGATTTAAGGTATCGATCCATCAATATGCATACACAAAATACTTCTAGAGAGAGTCTGAAACCAAATGCTGTTGAACATCAAAGGAGATTGAATCCGGTCGTGAAGGAGGTAGTGGGGAGGGGAGGTGCTCAAATGGTTAAATCTGGTTTTTTATATATGCAATTTCGAGGCAGTCCTTAGGTTATGTCCATGTAGTTCCAAGAAGGTGGATTCACGTAATCCGCAATGACAGAAATGAATTGATTACAAAACGATGTGGGGATGGAGAATATGCATTGATTACGAGGAAATTTGTGAACCACGACAACAAGGAAAGAATCATTTCCTGCCTTTCATTGATCAGATGCTAGACAGGCTAGTAGGACATCATAATTTTTGTTTTCTGGATGGATATTCAGGCTACAACTAGATTGCAATTGCACCCGAGGACCAAGAAAAGACTACATTTACATGCCCCTATGGTACCTTTGCTTTCAGAAGGATGCCATTTGAAATTTATGCAATGCCTGCTACTTCAGGAGATGTATGATGTCGTGCTCTCGGATTTGGTTGAGGGAAGTCATGGAATTTATTATGGATGACTTCACGATTGTATGGGTCAGGTTTTGAGATTATGCAGGCAACTGGGAAAGCGGTACTTGAATACGAATGGCTTGACTAGCATTGAATTGGGAAAAATGCCATTTCATGGTGACAGAAGGTATTGTTCTTGGTCATAAAATTTCTGCTACAGGGTTAGAAGTGGATGATGAAAATCAAAGCACAAAGGATCCGTGATGCCAGAGCATTTACAACATACATTGGGAATTCAATCTTAATTTTGGAAAATTCAGATTTGGGAGGTACGTGAAACCTTGGAAGTACTATATATTTCTATTTCCAAGTGTTTTGAGTTTATTACTATTTTGATTTGGAGTTGGTTTATTTTAGAAATATTTGTTCTCCAGTCAAAGTGGAGTTAACATTTAATTTAGAAGAGTGTTGTTTCTAGTTAAATGGGGTTGCTATTTCTTTTTTTTTAGAAAAGGTTTGCTTGATTTGGTGATGATTTACGTAGTTCTTTCTGCTATTTTGGCGATTTCTTTGTAGATTTGGAGATGATTTGTTCAGTTGTTTGACGTTTGTTCGGATTGGCGCTAATTCTATTACCAAGCCTTGTCTTAAAATTATATAGTTTCCTTTTTCTCCTTTGTGGATATTTTGGTGTGTAGTAGTTTAGAGAAAAAGTATGTTAGTTTCCCTTTCTTGTTTAGCCAAATATTTACTTTCCTTGTGGCGAATATTTAGTTTC
The DNA here is from genome assembly GCA_016808115.1 of Tetrastigma voinierianum. NCBI lineage: Eukaryota > Viridiplantae > Streptophyta > Magnoliopsida > Vitales > Vitaceae > Tetrastigma > Tetrastigma voinierianum. The sequence goes on along the minus strand of JAEQBH010000207.1, from coordinate 53,401 downwards.
TATTCTTCATATTTTTGACCTATTTGAGGCTTGTTATCCTTGTATTCTTAAAGTTTTAAGCATTTTATAAAATTGAGAGTTTCAATTTCTCTTTGGTTCTTTAAAAAAACTCCTTGAACTTATCGGTTATTCGTGGCGTTCATGAAGACTTATCGATCGGATCTCCATCAGGTGTAGGCGATCTCCACATATACCAAGGTTCTTGCTTCCATATAAGCAGGGTCAAGGTCATCCATCAGCCAGGCAACATTAGGCGGTTCATTTAGAGCTAATTCGATCAGGTCTCCTCACAGTTGACCGGGAGTTCAAGTATCATTTTGGTATCGAGCAACGGGTTCTATTTTTACGGTTTGCCTATCTTTTATTATTTTATTATTTTTCTTTACAGCCAGAACCATCTTAGTCACCGCCTTTCACTCCATACCTTCTAAATTAGTTCAACGATTTCATTCTGACCTATTATCTATAAATCCAGTCAGATTTTCTTCATTCTTGATGGATATAATATTTTATTGTTTCTTTTTTTTTTTTTTTTTAGTGAATTGTCCATCCCAGGTTTAAGAGTGAAAAATAAAGAAAGAATCCAGGTTAAGGTCAAAAAAAAGGTCGAAAAAATCCGGAGAAAAAAAAAAAAAAAAAAACCTGATTTTTTAAGTATATTATCAATCTAACAGTTATTTGGAAATCAGCCCACACATATAGTAAAAAAATAAATAAGTAAAGCTTGGATCTTGGTGTATGCCACCAACTGTCCTTTTCTGCTGATAGTTTTTATTGAATTTTCTTGGAAAAATCGATTTGTTTGATTAGTTAAAAAAGAACTATAAGAGAAATTATATGAGTGGAAAAGGCGAGAAGTGGTAGGATTATTAGAGTGAGAAAAGTCAAATATGTTGCGTGAAAACACAGTGACCAGGTGATCATTCTTAGTGAAACATTGACGAGTGATTGTGAGTCTACTTTTTCTAACCTTGTTTTCTGCATTAGCATGTCGGAATGACAAGCATCGAAGGTGTGGCGGGAGGCGTCGATATGAAGTTCGTGGACGCCTTAACTGAGTGAAGTAAAGAGGATATTTAAAGGCTGGTGGAACAATTCCATGAGGAGGGTGGAGCAGCAGAGCTTGACGACCACGAGCCCTCCACGGTAGCGTAGAAGAAAGTTTGCCAAGAGGGGCGGTAGGCAGAGAAGAGTATGACGGAGGGAGACTTTGAAAGTAAGAGGAATGATTTATGTGATTAGATTATTTAGTAATACCAGGAATTATGGAGGGAAGGCAATAGAGAAAATTTAGGAATCGGGAAGATAATAATTTGAGAAACATTAGATGAAGATTCATCTTTCAAAGGAAAGAATGACCTGAGGCATATCTTGAGTGGGAGAGGGAAGGTGGAGTTAGTTTTTGATTATCCACGGTGTCAGAAAATAAGAAGGTGAAACTTGCTGCCATAGGGTTCTCGGACTATCACAGCCAGTTTGGTGGGACCGATTAGTTTTTAATGAAACGGAATAGGGAGCCGCGAGTGGAAACATGGAAAGAGATAGAGGGTGATGCGAAAGGAGATTTGTTTCAACTTACTACTACCGGGAGTTGTCTGACAAGTTCGCGAGAGCACGAGGCGAAGCGATCGTAGTGTAAAGGAGTATTATATAAGGAGATGGAAGTTTACCCATTAGCTAGAGCAAATATTGAAGAAGATCGAGAGGCTACAATGGCGAGGTTTACGGTAGGTTTAAGCAGATTGATTCAGGTGGTGGAATTGCAACATTACGTAGAGTTGGAGAATATGATGGATATGGCTATCAAGATCGAGAATCAGAAGTCGAGAGGAGGGACGGTACCAACACACGTTACGGAACCTAGTCCGATTTCGTATCCAACGGAAGTTGAATCAATGGGGGAAGGAAGATCAGCCACTAATGCAAAGCTGAAACTAGAACAAGAACAAGAGGTGACAGACAAGGGAAATCAAGACCATGATTTAAAAGAATGAGAAAGAAAAGAAAGAAAAGAAATGAGGAAGAAAAGCAAGAGGAAGTGATAGAAGGAAGAGAGTGAGAAGAAAGAGAGTGAAAGGAAAAAAGATCTTAAAGAGTGAATAACGAAAAGCTTGAAAAGATCGGGAAGTGAGCATTAGACGAAGGGAAAGCAAAAAGAAAGAAACTTTTGCTCTGAAAGATAGTGAACTAAGAGTGTTTTTATTCCCAGAAAGCCATTATTTTTTTGTACAAAGAGGCACAGAGACTAACGATCTTGATTCTTCGTTTGCCTAGTATTGTTTCTTCCTTATTCTGGGAAGTTCAAGTATGTAATCCTGAGGATGACCACAGTGATTTGCCACCAGGAGACAAAGAGCTTGAAAGCCAAGTGGAGATTTGATAGTCCATATTGTTATACATGTATTACTTGATCCCGGATGGGCTGTGGAGGATGTGTGTTTGTTTCATGCCAAAAATCAGCTTAAGCATTTTATGGTTAAGATTGAGGATGAATCTTTTAGAGAAAGGGAATGATGAAAATCAAAGCCTGAAAGGATCAGTGATGCCGGAGCATTTACAACGCCATTGGAGATTCAATCTTAATTTTGGAGAAAATTCGATTTGGGAGGGCTGTGAAACCTTGGAAACACCTAATGTATTTCTATTTCCAAGTGTTTGGAGTTTTATTACTATTTGGTTGGAGTTGGTTTATTTTAGAAATGTTGTTCTCAAGTCAAAGTAGGAGTTACTTTATTTAATTTAAGTCACATTTTCTAGTTAAATAGGAGTTCTTATTCTTTTTTGAAAAGTTTCACTTGATTTGGTGATGATTTGCAATGAGTTCTTTGCTATTTTGGTGATTCTTTGTAGATTTGGAGATGATTTGTTCAGTTGCTCTTTGATTTGTTCAGTTGCCTCTTTAATTCTATTACCCTGACCTTGTCTTAAGAATTATATAGTTTCCTTTTTCTCCTTCATGGATATTTTTAGTGTGTAGTAGTTTAGAAAAGTATGTTAGTTTCCTTTCTTGTTTTTGGCCAAATATTTACTTTCCTTGTGTAGAGATATTTAGTTTCTATTCTTCATATTTTTTGGCCTATTTAAAGGCTTGTTATCCTTGTATTCTTAAAGTTTTAAGCATTTTATAAAATTAGGGTTTCAATTTCTCTTTGGTTCTTCAAAAACTCCTTGAACATCAGGTTATTAATTGGCATTCATCGAAACATCAATCGGATCTCATCCACAGTTGTGAAAATCCTCACATATACTAAGGTTCTTGCTTCTATCATAAGCAGGTCGAGTCATCCTTGGCCAGGCATTAGGCGGTTCTTGAGCTAATTACCGATCTGCGAGTCTCCTCACAGTTGACGGGGTTCGTATCGGTGGACCCGATCGAGATTTCCATTATCAAAACCTTAGCACCTCCACAGCCGGTAAAAGGTATATAAGGGTTTCTTGTAGGTTTATCTTTTATAGGAGATTCATCAGATTTCTCCAGAGTAGCGAATATGCGGGATTCACAGGAGAAGGGGACACCAAAAGTTTAAATTTTGATGAGTTCATAAGTGCAACACAGAGAAATCGAGATCCCAGTTAGTTGACACCTATCATGTTGCACGGAATGGGATCGAGAGTTCAGTAATGTGTGATGCAGGTGACTTGTGATAGAGTGTATTAGGTAGGGAAAATATTGAGCCAAATATCTTGTGCTAGCGGAACCGTGATGGAAGCCTGAAGAATTATTCCCTGGCCCAGAAAGGAGATGCTAGCCATAGTGTTCAACTGCGAGGGAATTCCAGGCCATACGTTGGGATCGTGTTATAGTTCACACGGACCATACAACCGTAGATATCTGATGTCAAGGAAGCTAAGCGAGACCCCGATAAGTTGGGTCTTTGCACTACATAAAAAGTTTGATATGGAGATTAAGGATAAAGGATGTGACAATGTGATGGGCGATCACTTGTCGAAATAGAAAGAAATCAGCGAGAGAAAGAGGAGGAGATAGGACTAAGAGAATTTCGAGATGAACTAACTAAATTTGAATTGTGTTCCAAATGCTGTAGGTATGCTATTGGTACTTGGCTTGTCAGTAGTTCCTTGAGGAGGTCAAATCATGACAAAAGAAAGCTCAGGTGGCCGGCGGGTGTATATTTGGGATGGCCAGCTTTTTGTTTAAGGGGTGCTGATATGATTATAAGAAGATGTACGGAGGGTGACAAGCGAGAATTATGAATGAATCTGGCTTTGTCACCATATGGGGGCATTTTTACGGAGAAAAAGACAGCTCATAAGATACTCAATCGGGATTTTATTGGCCCATTTGTTTCGGGGGTATACCCAGATAGGTCAAATTATGTGATAGATGCAGATTGGAAATATCGGCTGGTAGAAATATAAATGCCCCTACGAAGGGCGCATATTGGTGGTCTGGAAATTTTTTGATGTATGGGGATGATTTATGGGACCTTTTCCACGATCATTTGGAAACATGTATATACGCTGCGGTGGATTATGTTCTAAATGGAGTGGAAACCATAGCTTGCAATGATGTTAATATAGTTTGAGCTTCCTGCGAAAGAACATATTGAAACGAGATTTGGAGACACCCGAACTATCATCAGTGATGGGGAAGCCACTTGCAAACAAATTTTGCAAAGCTCATGAGCGAATATAGGATCAAACATATAATGAGCACAACTTATCGCTCAGAATGTAAACAGCGAAATTTCAGCCAGGGGAAGTTAAAGGATCCACAGAAAGTAAGTTCAGCGGGAAAAGTTAGTCTTCAGGCTGATGATACTTTGGTACTCTGGGAGCGCGTGTGAGCTGTTAGGATGTCCCAGTATATAGATTATTTGTGAGTCTCTGTCCTCCTTTGAATTAGAATACAAGGCTATGTGGTATCAAGAAAGTACAATTCGATTTCAAAATGGAAAGGAAGAGAAGTTAGCCAATGAATGGCTTGGAAAAGCTGAAATGGCAGCCATAATAATCTAGATCTCTGAGAATGAGACGAAAGAAGTAATGATCAGGATTCTTAGAAGAATTCGGAGGAGGATCGAGTTTTGTTATTTAACTCAGTTAAGATTGTTTCGGAAAATTGAAATCGGGTGAATGGACCCGTATACGATGGTCAATGACCTTTACTTTCGAACGATGGCACTTTCAAGGCGATCTTTGGGGAGGAATTTAAAGTCAATGGAATGAATGAAGCATTATCAAGCGAGGGAAAGAAAGAAAAGAAAGAGCTACAAATGGTTCATTAGGAAAAAGAAAATCAAAAGCAGCAGTCGGTAGGACTGCCAGCGTTTTTACAGTGGAGCTGACCCCATAGAGACTTCAATTTCTGTTTTACTTTTAAGTATGAATATTTTTAGAATTCACTGCTTGATTTTGTTTCTAATTTTTATATAATGATTAGTTAGTAATATGAAAGTTAATTTTTGTTTAATTAAAATCATCTACGCTAAATGTTGCGGAGATGCGTGTGCATAAAGGCGAAGGAAGGAGAGAAGGAACTGATTCGGAACTGACTCGACCAATTCACGGGAAGGAGCTTTTGGCGAAGAAAAAAAGGGAGCATTCTTTTCCTATCTGAAAATACGTGAAAGTGAATGAGATATATGTTTGAATTCTTTGTGTGGAATGTTCAATTTAGTTGATGCGGGAATTTGAGGCGATAAGAATGAAAAGCTCTACGTTTCATGGGATTTAAATGAATCTGGAGACTGAGTCCTGACAAAACACGTCGCGGCTGAGAAGTGATGTCGCCCAGCCACGAGTTGATGTCGTGATTTAGTTAGAATTGAAATGGAGTTGAATGTCGCGACATAACACTTATGTCGCGGCACTAAAGATCAAATCAGCCAGGGTTATATTGGTCGCGACATCTTAAATGAAACACCTTGAGTCGCGACCCAGGAGGATGAGCTTGTCCTCAGGAGTTCACTGTGTCGGGAGGAGCGGAGTGAGTTGTCGCGACGAGAAAGGAAGAAGAGGAATTTTGCCGGTGGCGGAGTTTTCAATTTGCCCCAGAGATTCCCAATGGCGGTGCACATTCTCGGCTGAGAAGTTAAACGGAAAGGCCTTGATTGAGCGAATGTAAATAGTGGTGTGCTGAGAGAAACCAGGAAAATTCAGAATTGGAGTTGAACGATGTGTTTAATACACTTTCGATTTAGGAGACAATCGGAGAGATTAATAAGTTTGAGGAGAAAACGGATTCAAAATTCTATGTCGAAAGGCCTATGAACATTGTTGGAAATAGGAAAGGCTTGGGGTTCGAGGAATCTCATTTAATCCGTTCATAGAAGATAAAAGAAGAAAAAATAAATGGCGTTGTTCTTCACTGAAGCGAAATTCCGCATAAAAGAGAGGGGAGAACTGACGGGAAGAAAACGAAACGAGGAGAGATGGAGAAGGGAGAGATGATAGAAAGAAGAGCTGAAAGAGGTTTTGAACACGGGTTTTATGGAATGAATGGAGTCGGAAAAGAAATAAATTCCATTCTTTATTCCATAAAGCTTATTTGTGTAATAAAGAGAATGGTTGATGAAAGGGAATATGGATTGGTTAAGGATAATCAACTAAGAGAGCTCCAAAAGAAAAAGGGGAGAGCAGCCTTTGATTTGTTGGAGCACGACCTTGGTAACACGATATTGGGAATCACTCTTGGAGGAGCTCTCAAGATGCAGTGAGCGGAATTTTTGAAGCGGCGCAACCTTACGAAGAAGATGGGAATTTAGTCGAAGCAAAAGGGTTTTTCTCGAACTTAGATCTGATGCTGTAAGAAAAGCAGATTATAAAATCGAATGTTTGATATTTAAATAGATTTCTCTTACGGTTACAGGATTGGGTGTTCATGATATATGAATTGTGTTTCTGTCTCAATTTGGTTTCTGATTTGGGAGTCAATTGAATAAATCACGTAAAACCTGTGAGAATAAGAGCCAAATGACAGGCAATTTAATTGAGAGAAGCATAGATTGGAGTTTGGTTTGAATTATTGCTAATAAGTCGAGGATAAGGGAAGGTTATAGATGAAGAACAAAAATTTTTGAGTTTGTGGTATTAGCAGTGAGTCGAACATTGGAAATAATATCATCTAAATTTACCATCCAGATGTGAGTCGAAAATCCTTAGGGTTGAGTCACGGTTAGTCAGCCCAAATTCTAGAACTTGTTAGATTATGATCGTGAAATCTGGTGATACGACCAGCGAAATGATGCGGGAGCCATCCTTGGAAGAGTTTGAGCCTTTCTAAGCCACCATCCCCTCATATATATCTTTGATGCATATACTTTAGTTCCGGTAAATTGAGCCAAAAATGTCGCCAAAATCACCAATAAAGACCCCAACCCATCCTATGAATCAAACCTCCAAAACTCATGGATTACCAAAGAATTCAAGGAGCAGAGAAGAAATAAAGTTTTGGGAGCATAAATTCGAGGAACTCAAAAGAGAAAATATAGAAAAGGAATGATGAGAGGCAGACCTACATCGGAAAATACAAAGTGGGAAAAGAAAGCTCAGGAATAGTTTTGTCTCAGGCCCGACTCTCTGGAAAAGCAACAAGTTCTTAGGGGTGTTTCAACACCTAGGCACCCTAATGCCATCTCAGATGGGAGTTACTAACCCAAAGTTCAAGAGTGTTAGAAAGCCTAAGAAGACAAAACATCAAGTAGACCATTTCTCGAATGGCGAAAAAGAAAAAAAAATTCCCCAATTTTAACTGGAACGAAATGGGAAACATGTACAAATTCGGTCAGAACGATGTGGTATCCCAAACATGAAGTTTGGGGGAGTTTATTCAAGAAACTACAAGGAGAAAAAGGGCAGCATGTGAGTGAAAAGGAAAAAGGAGTATTGGTAATCTTAACCTAAAAATTCCATCCATCATACCCCTTACCTGAGCCTAACATTACAAGCCCAAAAGACCTGATTGATCTTGAAGGTTGTAATAACTTATATTAGTGGAGATCAATTTGAACAACAAGCCTACGGAATTTGGAAAACGTGAGTTATCAAACTAAGAACATCCCCATATTAATTGACTCCATTTAGAAATGAGAAAGGAAACCAACTTACTCTTTAGCGTGATCAATTGACTCCATCATATTAAAACAAATTAACAAATTCGCTATGTACACCTACTGAAAGGTAACTAATCTCGATCTGCATCGTCGAATACATGCAGGCTAATGCAATTTCTAGTCTTTCAATTAAATTATTGCAACCGCAAATAGAACAGAATGTCCTTCGGTTCGAGACAAAACAAATTTTCTTTGCTCGGGGACAAGCAAAATTTAAGTCGGGGGAGTTTGACTTTATTTAAAGTCATCTATTTCACCATTTTTCCGACACTTTACATAAAAAGACCGGATGAGCACAAAGGTGAATCTTAATAACTTTCTACCAATTTCTGGCAAATAGAAACCAAAGAAAGCGTAAATTGTAGTAAAAAGTGAGCAGATGGTATGCGAGCGGAACCTATACAACACGGCTGATGGCGTTGAAGAACGACGCATAAGGATGAAAGGACTAAATAAGTTATAAGCTTCGACAAAGAATCGCGATTCAGTTATTATCGCTGAAACTCCGGGGCCTCTAAACAATCTAATTGAACAAAATGAGCCGGGAGGAAGAAACTCAAGGTTAAACAACCAGAATCAAGAAGAAGACACAATGTCGCTGATGACCGATGGCCAGCGACATCACGACTACAAATGCGCGTTTCGCACATTTCGCTGGTGGTAGGCGATAGTTCGGACGCGACAAATACCATGTAGATAAGGTCACATAACACCGGTTGCCGATATCACTACGGCGACGCCGGAGGTCGCTGATAACATCAGTTGTTTACAACAATTGTAGTTTCGAATGGAAGTCGCGACAACACCGTGACCGCTGCACATCACCAGTAGACATGGACTCGTATGTCGCGACGCAGCCAAGCCGCGACAGGAGTTTCAATGAGAAGAGGTCGATAAGACTGCTTCGCCGCGACACCATTTTCACTTAAGACATGTCGCAACCACATAGAGGCTCCTGCAACAAGGACTGCGACAAGAACAGAGGTCGCGACAAGAGCTCGATGTCGACAAGATCGCCATCGGGCCACGAATAAACCAAAAAGAAATGCATCGAAATTGTGGCCCAATCTCTTAACTCCTATAAATACTAAGTCAAGTACTAAAAGAAAACGCAATTTCCTGGGCGACTTTGAAAGAGAGATCCGTTGGTCAAGGCCCCGTATTTTTATTTTCTTTTCTTTTCTTTATTCTTTTGCTTCTTCCATTTATTTTTAGATTAGATTAGTTTGTATTTCGTCTCTAATTGGACTAACTAATCAGAAGGATTTAGCTGAATGCAAGATTATACTTGTGGTTCATCACTGTTGTTTGAATCCTGCACAAATTTCGATTTCAACACCCAGCTTCCGATTTACAAGAAGTTTTTCTCAGATCGTTGAAGCTACCTGGGGAGTGGCATAATCGTAATTTAGAAACCCGGGCCTATCAATTGACGGATTGTCGAAATTATCTTTCCCGGCAGAATTTATTCATTATGGCTGAACTTCGCATCTTAAATCGATTTGCCGGTTTTGCTTGTTTCTGAATTGATCCCAATGTCGCCCCTGCACTCCATAACGAGATTGTTTTCACTCGATTTCCGTGAGGCCTCCGGAGCGACATGCCAGAAGCGCACTCGAGAGTAAGGAACAATTTGGGAAGGTACTTAGAACCCGATATTGCTCGATCTAATGTGCTCAGATAATTTAAATCAATACATCCTCTTCTCACTTGTAACAGAGAATGAGTTGAGTGAGTTATTAATTGGCATGCGAGTTCACCAATTCGACAGTAATCTGATCTGCGGTTAGCAAGGATCTAATCGCGAGAGAGTCGTTTAATTTTGAGGATGAGGAACCGTACAAGGCAAACCCTAGCCGATCTATTTAAGGAGTCGCTTGTAGTCCAAGTTGTGGGTAAGGAAGTATCGAAAGAAAAACAATCTGCACGTTATTCGATGCAGTAGTTATCTCACCTCTCGTGGTTCGGGAGAATAGCATTGAGATGATGAACGGTGTGGTTGAGAGAACCACCACACTATCATAATCCTTGGACTAGTTTTTAAAACTAGAGTTCCTGTATAAAAGTTACAAAGATTTAATGTAGGAATTGATTCTTCACAAGAGCGATTATTCAATGTTTCTTGCAGGATAACTAATTAATCTAAATTAGTTATTTTAATATTTCAATATTCAATTCATTTGTTATTCATTCATTTTTCTTTACATAATTTTTAGGCTTTCAAAGCAAAATCCCAATATCGGGATTTATCGGCCCAAATAGTATGGAGCTTAAGTGAATGTGGTAGTTGATTGAAAATTTCGAGATCTCCTCGTAATTCATATCTCGACTTAATCCAATTACTTTATTTGTTCGACCGTACACTGGTAAAGATAATCGATCAAAACCACAGAGAAATGGTTTTACTCCTTTATGAAACAACTTTAATCAACACTAGCTAAAGAAACCTATACTGCTTAATGGTTTTGCCATCGAGGACTAGATAATAATCCTTCGAGTAATAAGTCATAAATTTGAATAGGAAAGTTTTGATCCATACTAATGATGTAGTCAACAAGTTTTATGGCGCCGTTGCCTGGGATTAGATAATAGTCCTTAGGTGATAAGGTCATAAATTTGTATACATCATATGGTCCAGTCAACAACTGTAAGCTTCATGAACTAAAAGAAGTAAAAGGTCCAAAAAAAGTATTCTTTAGCATCGTCATTACATAGTACACAAATTGTTAATTGACTTTGAATTTCACCATAGAATTTATGGAAAATAGAGAATAACGCAACTTGACTTTTCATTCAAAATAAACAAGTACAACGAAAATAACAATCAATGAAAGTGACAAATTATCGAAAAGCCTAAAATGGACGTGGTCTAACAAAGACACCAAATATCAACATGTACAAGTTCAAAAGAAGACTTTGTTTGATTATTAAAACACTGGCGGAATGAAGCACGTACATCTAATCCGACATGATTTACACACAAGCAATGACAAAGCCGAGAAATGTGGGAACATCTTCTAGAACTTGTAAATACCTAGGATGACCTAGATGATTGTAATTTAGAAGAGGAGTGACGATGTATTACGCAAGCTATAGAAGAGGAAAGCAAGCTTAGGTGATAAAGACCATGCAACTGACAATCTATGTCAATCGTCTAGAAATGCAACCCATACTCCGATCCTGGGGGTCACAAATATATATTTGAAATGGTGAGAGAATAGTTAAGAGTACTAGTTAACAGTACGAGTTAAGAGAATGAGTTAAATTGCTAATAGATAGGAGGTGAAAAGAACATTTAGGGGCATAAAGAACAATCATCTAGGAAAGACATTGATGAGATCACTTTGTAAAGACATTATTTACTGTAGATGTTTTAGCCTGAATTCAAACACTGTGGCACATGATCAACCTCAGAATATCCCAATCTCTCAGAAGCCTGCGATCCTCATAACCTAGACCTATAAACCAAAGTTGAACCGGGTCTACCCAAAATAAATAGTACTCATTCCCATTCAATTTCCCCAAGATAATTACAAGAGATCCATAAAAAAACAAAGTAAGGATGGAGGATTTAGTAAATAAGGTGTAGTGATCGAGATCCGAAGGTTTGGGCTGGATTAAAGAGAGCACTAATGGAGTTTCACACTTCCAGGGGGCCTAAACAAAAACCGAAGCACAGTGTTTAGTGAACTAAACAATGATGAAAATTGTCGAGATGACAATGACAACACCTCCAAGGCGCGTGCAAGGCTTTGGGACAAGAGGTGTTTGCCGAAGAATGCCGAAAAAACCCACCCTCACGCGCCAACGCATTAAGGATAGTTCCAACAAGATGTTTATTTTGATGGGTAGATCTAGCTCCGACGAGTCAAATTGTGGGGTCACCCATTGGAGATGAGATCGCCAAAAAAAGTTGTCAACAATGAGGTGTCCCAGCGCGACGGCCGCTCCAGCGGGTTCCACCTGAGATCGAGCAAGGACCGGGAATGGAACTCGATCTCCCAGGTGGGTTACAAAACTGGATTACACTACCAAGCCTAACTCCAACCTAGGTTTTCTTCTAGCTCCGATACCATATGAAGAGAGAAAAATATTCTATCAAATGCACGTCAAACTCAAATAAAAAAAACCATATCGCTAAAGGACATGGGAGAAAGTTTCTAAATCGAGATAAAGAAATAAACATTTAAGTCTAAAGAATTATTCAAAATAAAAGCTTTTTAATATGATAAACACATGTGCATGCAAAAACCATAATTCTTGTATCAAAGAAGAAAGATATACCCGAGTATTTTAAGATCTGCTCATGAACCTCGCGAACTCGTTTGTTCAAGTCAACATGATTCACCATCTTCCGATTTTGCTAGTTTTATGTACCATGTTCTTCTTCTAAATTTCTAAATTTCTCAGGGCCTGGCAATACAAATGTTGTATAAATAAAAGATAAAGTCATTGGTCTAAGATAATTATCAAACAACTTAAAAACCATAACAAGGTATTAAAACCCAAACCATTGGAAAAATAAAAGACAATAACGATGAAATAAACCAACAATAAATAAAAGAGGATATATATATATATATATATATATGTGTGTGTGTGTGTGTGTATGTGTGTCAGATTTCTAGGAAATAAATTAGAATTTTATGTTGAAAAATATAATTTCCGTGATTTCTAGCTTGGAGATTTATCGACATTATTTAGATTACTATCAATCAATTTCCAAATTTAGCTTCGAAATCGACCGACATTATCGCTTTGATTCTCCACCGCCTATTTTTTTACCTACTTCGTATCTTTTCTAGAATGATGTAGGAATGAATATATTTCTGAAACTTTGAGCAATTTTTTTTCTTTTTGGATAATTGGGAGCAATTTTTTTCATTACCTATTAGGGGTTCATTCTCAGATCAGCCTTCCATCGCTTAATTTTTTATCTTATGACAATTATCACTAGTGCTCGCTTCCTTATTGTGAATCACCAACACCGAATACCAAGAACATTCGTAGTTCTAGAAAACTCAAATGGAAGAGTCAACACCGATGAAGGAATCCATGCCTTGAGTTAAGAATGGTACCCTGAATTTTCTGATCACAAAAAGAAGAACTGTGGAGTGCAAATAGCTATTCAATGTCAAATACAAACCAAATGTAAGGCAAGGAAACTCACTAAGGGTTCACTCAAACCTATGGTCTTGACATCAAAAAACTTTTGCTCTAGTAGTTTAAGCTTAGTATTGTCCATGTATTGTAATTAGTTGCAAATTGTAATAAGCCACATTGTGTAAAAAATACATTCCTTAATGGTAAGTTATGAGATGAAAGTATATATGAAGATTCCTCCTAAGTTTGAGACCTCAAGCTACAACTTGAACTCATTGCTGGGTTTCCGCAACCACCAAGGGCGGGTTTGATAGGTTCACAATAGTAGTTAAGAAGATGGTATTATCAAGGACAGCCACCGCGCTTGTTTAATCAAGCCACCACTCGGGGTGCAAATTGTTATCCTCATTCGGCAGGCGTTGATGACTTGATTTTGACAAGGAATTATCAAGAAGAAATGGCTAGTATTTAAATAAGTCATTGCCAAAGAATTTGAGGTCAAAGCCCAAGGATATTTAAAATATTTCCTAGGCATGGAGGTTGCATAGACTAAGAAGGAGGTATCAGTCTCACAACAAAAGTATGTGCTTAATCTACTAAAGGAGACTGAAATAAGATATTGAAACCAATTGACACTCCAATGGAATCCAACTTTAAAATTGGGTTGAAGCGAAAATGTGCTACAATAGACAAAGGAAGATATCAACGATTGGTAAACTTGTCTATTCGCCCAATAAAAGGCCTAACATTAGATTCCCAATAAGCATTGTAAGTCATTTCATAAATAATCAAAATTGAGAACACCTAAAAGCATTATAGAATACCGCATTTGAAAATGACACCTACTTCATGGATTTGTTCTACAAGGAAATAAGAGAAAGAATTATATTTAATAAGATGTCGACAGTTGGAGCCTCTATAACTAACCAAAGAACGGTAACAAGTTACTGCACCTATGTTTAGGGTAATCTAGTAACTCGCAAAGCAAAGCAAATCATCGTATGGCAGCGCGTCAATCAAATATCGAAAAACATCACTTTCATCGATGCTGGGGAATGTCGCTTCAAAAGACACCGAGAGAGCTGAGTTCAACGCGCCAAATGAAAGCTTGTTGTGATAGCTTGGCTGCCATTAGTATTGCAAAGAACCCAATTATAACCGCACTGGGCATATTTGAGTCGACCATCATTTTACAAGCGGGAAAAAGCTAAGAAAAGAATAATCGAATTGGTGTATGCTCCAACAAATTCCTCCAGTGGCTGCGTCTTCACTCAAGCCTTCTAGAGGAGGCTTGAAAAGCTCTAATTCTGGGCTAGAATGATTAACATCTATTCCCAACTTGAGGCGGAGTAGGGAAATTTGGTTTTAACAAGTGTTTGTTGACCTATTATCTTATTTAATTAGGAGATATGTAATTTAATTTGGTAAACATATGATATTCAAAGAAGGTGGGATATAACTGTATTTTTTATTTCTGGATCTAGCCATATAAATCCCTGATATTAAAGGATCTTCACACAACTGATAAGTTGTATACCCCATAGTTTTAAAAGGCGCACCTTAAGCGTGCCTAGGCTCAAGGCACAACCACTACCAAGTTATAGTGCCTCGCCTTCATTACAAGCTCCAACTTACGGTTCATGTAGTGTGGGGCCATTTGAGAACCCGCAGGCCACCTTCTCAATGCCTCTGCCCTCTCAAACACAAGACGTATCTCTACCTAACTCCAGTATTTTATACCTTAAATACAAGACTCAGAAGGCTCCCACATCCCGTATTGCTCAATGCTCTCTAGCGCTGGATCCTAATTCAATTACTACTGCGGGCACGCATGCCCTTTATAGGCCGCTGAAAAGTACCCCTCGTACAAATCTTACTAAGAGTCCTACGGCGGTCACAAGGTGTAGCGCTTAGGAACTCGCTAGGCCAACCTTCTCAATGCCTCAAGTTCTCTCAAACACAAGATGTATCTCTCTACCCAACTCGTATTTTATTTACTCTTAAAATACAAGACTCTTTTGTAAAGGCTCCCACATCTCAGATGCTCAATGCTCTTGCGGATCCACCACCACTGTCACTAAGTGGGTACGTAGCCCTTTATATGAAGCCTTCGCCTAGCGGTCCCATACAAATTTGACTAAGAGTCCTACTCTAACTCTAAATCTTCAATCTGCAAGCCAACACGAATCCTTCCCATACTAGGAGTCTTGCCTATGCACAGCCATGCGAATCCTTCTTGGACTAGGAGTCTTTCCTGCTTAGGATTCCTAATGCCAGAGGAATACTTGTTAGACTTCAATTAGGATGCTTGCTACCCAAGGCTTTCATGCTAATATAAGGCAGGCTTCTCCTACTCTGATCCCGCTTCAAGGGTCGCACCCCAGGCCCTCTCTAAACCATGAGTGCCACGACTGCTACTGTGCACGTCCCAACTAGACCGCATGCTTTCCTTCCCTTATGTGCGTGCTTGGCCTGCGCACTGTTAGTTGCCTTCATCTTCAGGTCGCACTTGCTTCCTAAATTTGCCTTTCATTTTCCGATGCATATAAGGCAAAAGGTCGCGCCCTTATGCCGCATTGAACTAGGGTCATCTAGTTGAGGGGCTAACAAACCTTCCCCCACTAGAGGTAGTCGATGTCCTCATCGGAATTCTGAACCGCCGCATCATCATCTAGCCTTCCAACTACAAAAAGAGTAATCTTCTCCTCAACTTAATTCACTAACGAGCATCCACTTATCGTCACTTGTTCACCATCAGGTATTCGGGCAGCAATAAAATATTGCTTCATGTCCCAAAGGAAGTTCTCCAAGTCTTTGGCATTTCGCACACTGCCAAAAGGCTTGGGCTCAAGCACTCGCACCTTTACAGGAGGCGGATCCGAGGCAGATGGTGACGCTTACACCATCGCCGTCAACAATACGACCGCCTTCAGAACTTCATTCGCTTCCCGAAACCCCGATCATGCCCAACACTTTACCGCCGGAGTCCCCATCCGCTCTTCAAAGGCCTTTCACGCTGCTCCATCGACCGCAAGCCGAAAGAAGAAGGCTTTTTTAAAGAAGATGAGTCAAAAGAGTTATGTTCTCCTCAACCGCTATGCTTATCTCCACGTCGAGCCTGGACACTTGCGTGCCTACCTAGGCTTCTATCTCGCTACTGGGCCTCCCGCGCCGCACGATCGTCACTTCCCAAAGAACTATCCTCGCTCTAATACCAACTATCACACGCCCAACTCATGTCGCAGCACACCAGAACCCGCTGCCAAATTCTAATGCCTCTACGCCTTCAAACACAAGACGACGGTCATCCTAACTCATTTATTTACTCTTAAAATACAACTCTTTTTGCAAAGGCTTTCACATCTCAGGATGCTCAATGCTCTTTATAGATCCAATTCACAATTAATTAGCCAACTGTGCACGTAGTCTCTTATATGTCGCCTAAGAAGGCCCTTGGGTGACAACTCTGAATCTAAGAATCCTACCTAACTCTAAATTGTTACAAACTCCTGAGGCAAAGTATCCCATCAGGATACACACCAATATGTTAACGTGTGATACATACTATAACACTCCCCCTCAAGTTGGAGCATAGATGTTAATCATGCCGAACTTGTTACATAGGTAACTACCCAGTCTCCACTTAAAGCCTCTGTGAAGATATCACCCTAATTGCCTCCGGGCCACGTATCCTATAGAAATCAAACCAAGTTTTATTTTCTCACGAACGAAATGACAATCTATCTCTATGTGTTTAGTTCGTTCATGGAAAACAAGATTAGAGGCAATATGAAGGATAGCCTAGTTGTCACAATTTAGCTTTGTCGAGTCTCTGAGAAAGGTTCTTAACACGAACCCTCTCCCGCCAGTAAGCTCATGGAGCCACGATGACCCCAAGATCAGTATCATGCTTACGTCTATACCTCGCATTCTCGCACTAGATCGACAGACAATGCTTTGTTTCTCTTACTTTTTCATCCCTCTAACAAACACATAGTAACCTCGAAGTGAATTCTCGGGCCTTCCTTAGATCCTCGCCAATCCGTATCCACGTGAAACACCAACTGGCGCCGGCGATTATTATATAAAATAACACGCCTCAGGCCCTTTCATAAAGATAAAATATGTTCTACAAACAATTATCAACTATCGAAGCGTATTGGCTTACAACACTAACAGAGTATACAATATCAGGGTGTGTTATTGTAAGGTAGTTCAACTTTCCAACTAGCCTTCTACATCTCTCAGGGTCTTAAAACAATTCGCCTAAGATATGTGCTTTGTACCATAGTGATTTACATGACTTATTTCACAATTTTCTTGTTTCGTATAATAGATCAAGCACATATTTCCTTTAAATAAGAAGATTCCACATTTGCCTCATACTAACACCCAAGAAGTATTTACATCTCAAGCCCAGTGGAATTCAGGCTATGGAAGAAATAACTTTGAGTGAAGATATACATGCGATATCATTCCTAAATAATGATAATATCATCAACATACTACCGACTAACAAGATGATACCGCTGAGAATTTATAAAAACATAATGGTTTGATTTAGTTTCTTTGCATGCCAAATTTCTCAATCACTTCAATGAATTTGCCAAACCATGAATGGGGACTTTGTTTTAAGCCATATAATGATTTTCGAAGACAACAAACTCTACCAATCTCCCCTTGAGCAACAAATCTAGGAGGTTGCTCCATATAAACCTCTTGTGCAAGATGCCTATAAAGAAAAGCATTTTTTTTTTTTTGATAACCTAGGGGTGATCGGTCCGCTTACGCATCCCCATAATCCCCTAGGGGCCCCGGAGAACCGACCGTAAGCTCTCCCAAGAACTGGGAATTCCCAAGATCTCTCGGGAGGCTCGAACTCCGACCTCCGCCTTTTGTGAGGCAGGGCCCTAGGCCAACCGAGCTCCCTGTGATATCAAGTTGATGGAGATCCCAAACATGAGGCCGCCGTAGATATAAACAATGAATAGAGAACAACTACGACGGGGAAAAGTTTCAACAATCCACCCCTAGGTTCAGGCATACCCTTTAGCTACAAGATTCAAGCTTTCAACTCCAGTGAATCCATCCATCGGATTAACCTTCACTGTAAACACCCATCGGCAACCAATGGCTTTCTTCCAAGCAGGTAAACGTACCAAGTCCCAAGTACCATTATCAGTGAAGGCATTCATCTCCTCTATCATAGCACTACGCCAACCAAGATGAGCTAAGGCTTCAAAAACTTTGTTAGGCAATGAAATAGAA
Organism: Tetrastigma voinierianum; assembly: GCA_016808115.1. Taxonomy (NCBI): domain Eukaryota; kingdom Viridiplantae; phylum Streptophyta; class Magnoliopsida; order Vitales; family Vitaceae; genus Tetrastigma; species Tetrastigma voinierianum. Next base: position 34,955 of record JAEQBH010000207.1, on the reverse strand, counting down.
TCTAAGGATGCAATAAACGAACAAGAATGGGTTGACAAATGGTTATAACATCAAAAGGAGGAGATCAGATGAGAATGACGCTTAATTTCTGCCAAATAGCAATAGGAAGGTCATCACCAAGAACTGGATCCAATGTCAAAGCAACCGGTGGAGGGCTCAAGATTGGGGGGTGTAGGCGTCGAGCATAGACCTGAGTGATAGGAGGCTTTGTCAAAGGTGGAACAGAAGCAGGAGCTAGCGAGGCAAGAGTATAAATGAGCAAATCATCATCCTCCCCTAACTAGTGTTGATCGGTCTGAGAAAATGAGTATTCTAAGAAAATGACATTAGCAAACCATATACTTGGGAAGACTAGAACAAGAACAACGCACCTTATACCCTCTCCGAACTCGAGAGCACCATGAAGATACACTTCCAATGACTTCAGATCGAAGTGACACACGCGACAACATCCCGAACAAAACAAGTACACCTAAATACCTGAGGCTCAATAGAAAACAAAGATTTATGAGAAAAGAGGATTTAAAACAGAGTGGCCCAATCCAAATTAGAGGAAGGCATCCACTATACCAAACAAGCGAAACAAACATCGAGCAAAGTGCTTCGGGGTACTGCATTTAAAACAATAGAGCTCGAAGCGCCAAGAAGGTGTCTATTTTTTTTTCAACAACTCCATTTTGAGAAGGAGACAACACACAAGATGTATGATGAATCTCATTCGGCGCGAATGATTGAAATTGTTCGACATATCTTACATTAATACTCGATTTTGAAAAGAAACAGGAAACTGAGTATGAATTTCAGCACATAAGGCACAAAAGTGAGAAAATAACTCTTAATGGTTTTTCATTAAATATAACCAAGTTGTTCGCAACAATCATCACAAATGAATAAAATATCAAACCTGCTGGGGACACAACTCGAACATAGACCCCACACATCCGAACGACCAACCTTCAAAAAGAGCTTTAAGTTCTGTTATCGACTTCAGACTCAAACGCACACGGTTTAAGCCAAGATATTGACACGACTCATAGTTCAATAAGGATAAACTAGAAAACTAAGGATATAGCTTTAATAGAGAGAGATATGACCTGGTTTAATGTAATTCAATAGGGTCAGAATTTGTTGGTAAATGTGACTTTGCACTGGCGTGAGCTTCATAAACATTGACCGAACATTGGGAATTCAACCCTAGCCTATTGAAGAATTGGATTGGGAGGTCAAGACGCATTGAATACATGTGAAAACTCCTTGACCTCATTTAGGCCTTGGAAGGCAAAAAACGTGATCGACTGGGACAAACCCATGGAGCCGCTATATATTGATTTTAGAAAGATTTGCTATGAGATTTGCTCCAAGATTTTGTTTTATCCCTTTTAGGAAGATTTGCTTTATTTATTTTAGAAAGTTTGCTTTTAAGAGTTGCTTTATGTAATTTAGAAAGTTTCTTTTCCTAGTTAAAGTAGAAGTTGCTTTATTTGATTTAGAAAGTATGAGACTATATATACCCCCCATAATGTAGTCTTTTGACAAATCAGTTCAAGTTTAATAATATTTTCATATTTTTGAGTTCTCTTGTCTTTATCTCTGTGATTCTCGGGACGAGTTCTTCCGTGGCTTCTCATACTCTAGGTAGTGGATTCTCGTGGCGAAAGCCTGTCTGGGCGACAATCAACCCGCCCATAGTTGATCAGGGCGCCTTCACTCGTCATCTATCTTGTGTGGACTGCTTCATTAACTGAAGTAACCACCTGAAAACTCTACTTTCCCTCACCATCTCATCTTTTCTCTAAACTTCATAACCAAAATTTCAACCTCAACTCCAAAATTTCCAAATCTGCTCCAGGCTACTACTAAAACCTTCCTAAATACCCTTTCCCTTATATACCATAAATTTACCTTTCTTAACTTAGAAAATCCCCCAAAATTTGTCCATAACCTATTTCACCCAAGGAAACACCCCAAACCCATATTTTGACTTACCTAAACTTCTGATCATCCATCACGGTCCCAACTCTTGCAGATCAAAGTGGTACCGTGCCTGCGGGATCGATGGCGATCATAAACCGAACGGTGCTTGATGCTAGAGACAAGATCTCTAGATACCGCTTGAGTCGTTTCACTAGCCAAGGAGGAAAATATGATTTTTGGCGGGAAGTATTCTTGTCAACTCGGGCGTTTTCAGTGGCACAAGAAAGCTAAACGAGGACAGTGATGAAGACTATGATTATCATGGGAGTGTATGATCGCTACTACCGTAGAATGAAGATTTACTATATGAAAAGGTAACTATGATGAAGGGGCTTTAGATTCAATCCAAAATTTAACATTCCGCACCATGGAAGGAAGGATGGATCCTCGGCGAATTTCGATTGCACAGGGTATATGTTTTGAGTATTATGACTTCGAACTGCAGTTGAAGGTCAGTGACAGCAAGACGCAAGAATGTTTATTCGTGGAAAACACGTAAGAGACAACGTGAAAGAGATGGTAAAATTATCCAAAAGAAAGAGATGGTAAAGAAGATTCAACCGTAGCATGAAGAAAGAACTAAAAACTAAGTACCTTCCCTTTAACTATCAAGCAAGACATCTACCTCAAAATTCGAACTTTAAGCAACTAGATTTGAGTGTGGAGGAGTATTCACTAAGTTTGTAAACTTGATTATCAAAGGAGACTTGCAAGAGGTCAGAGAAATATGTACACCCACCAACGATTTCAAGTCTGAGATCCGGTATCGCTAGAGTTATTTTTTTGCAACCATATAGTCTTCAAGATGCGATGAAACTTGCTTTGAAGGTCAATTAAAAAGTATGGAAACTCTACTAACCAAGAGTGTGGCTAATGAAGGGTTTGTTGGTGGTTCTAATTTCGAATCCTAAAGGGGTAGGAAAACCACCCACACTAAGTAAAGAGCGGCACTACAAGAATGACCCTAAGTCAAAGACGGTTTTGGGCGCCAAGGGTCAGTATTGATTATGAATGTCCTAACCAAAAAGCGCGGTCTTAATGGTGGTCCGTGGGCTCTAAAGGCAAATAATCTATTCGAGGTAATGGACAAGATGTGTTAAGGTTATCTGACTGACAAGCATACGTTAGGAGTAGAGTTACCTCAATGATCTATGAGTATACCGAAACCTGATCTCTATTTTGCAACTCACAATCCTGGGTCATGCCCCTGATTATGGGCAACAGTGACATAACTCCACCTGAGGGTTTCTTACTTGTCATAAATGCATATCTAACTCAAACAAGTTTCTGACAGTCCAAAAAATACCATAAAATAGGATTCTTGCATAAAAAATGACCACTATTCCACGAAAAGCTCTAATAACTAATTAATTTAGCCTCACAAACCTCAAAATGACCTGCTGATGCCACAGAATCACAAACAATCATTAAAAAAATAAAGAAACCCTAGGAACCAATTGGCAACCAAAGGTCAGGATGGCGAAGCCAGTGAGGATTTGTTCCCGAATGTTGTCAAACTCTGTGCCAAGTTTAATAAGAGTAAGGATCATAAAGATTTTATCCATGTTGGACAAGTTGGTTCCGTGATCGCTATTTGGGGCGTACGTAGATAAAGCTCATTTTTCAACGTGCAGACATTCACCCAATCAACAAAGAAAGATAATTCCATACCAGCCGCTCCAAACTATCAACGGCTGGCACGCACGCGTAGAGGCTGGAACATCATTGGTGTATATAAATTCTTGCTCGGGTCCAAAGAGGTCGATAGGTCCGATAATCCCTGTCGCCGGTTTTCGGGCTCAATGGATCGCTGGAGCAATGCGCGAGCAAAGCACTACGTTTCCGCCACCATGCTGATGTTTATCTACAAAGAACACTAAGCTCAGAGAGAGGTCAGATGGTCTTCAACACCATTTCCACTAAACTATAATGTAAATGTATATAAATGGCGGTAAAGCTCTGAGTTTTGTCAACCATAGTGGGAAAAATCAAGCAAAATCAACAAAGGAGAAAATAAACAGAAAGAAAAATGCAACCGCCGGGCGTGGAGAGGTTTCGTGGTTGGTGCTAATGCTCGTGAAAAATAGGGAACAGCTAGGGTAGGGCCAGCGAAATCATGCATATCTAGGTTTGCAAAGTACGTCAAAGAGAAAAATGGAAACAAAACCGTATGTGCCTCCAATGGAGAAACCAGGGCTGGAGGGACCGCTGATGATCACTAACTGGGATAAAAGGGGTACAAAGACTTGCCACGCTCGCACATGGTATACCGCAGATAGTCGCGCGCATGGAGGCGCATGAGAGACTGGGTGTTTCCGGGGTTTCTGATAGCGTGTAGATCAGGCGATGACAAACCCAATGGTGGGGTCGTCGGCAGGAATGGAGAAGTCATCAGAAATGTTCACTAGAGAATTTTTTCGGCATTGAAGAGGGCTGACGGTGGCGAAGGAGTTCTAGTGGCCTTTAGATAAAGGTCAGGGTGGTTTAATAAGACACGACCATTAGATGGTTTGCTTGAATTGAGAACACTACGAAGCCCTAACTCAAACCTTCCATGGCTCTGATATCATGTGAAGAAATATAAGAAAATGATACTTTTCTTATTGATTGGATGATTCAAACATTATAGGCCCTACCTACTTGTATACATCAAAAAGACATAAAAAGAAAATAAATCAATTACAAAAAAGGAAGGAAAAATATTATACAAGAAAGGAAGGGAATAAATCAGAGAAGGGAATAAATCAAAGGATAAGAATATCCTATGATTCTCAATATTGAAATTCTATATACTCACTACTTTTTCATTGAAATTTTCTTTAAATATTAGAAATTTTTAATTTTTATTAATATAATCATAATTTATAAAATTGATGTGCATCCAAGGTCATATTTCACTTCATAAAAGCCCACGCCTTGCGCCTTTTAAAACTATGGTATACATATACCCTATTATGGAAAACCGAGTATGTGTTAGGAGGAATAAGTTAGGAGTTTGATTTTTGAATGTTTTATAGCCTTGTGTTAAAAGGCATGATATTCATATTAAACCCAAATTCTACAAGCTTGAGCTTTTAGAAGAATGGCCGCTAACACAGATCAAGCTGCTGGGTTTTGCAAGATGTCCCGGTTCAAGCTTAATTCCTTTGCAATTTATTCATTTATTGATTTGAAATCCATGTAGAACCCTTGCTTAGCTCATCACTCTCCGCACGTGACAAGGGGCCACACGGAGAGAGGGTCTCTTAGCACATAATAATATTCTACATTAACCAAATCTCATGCTTCTGGAGCTTCTTGTGGTGCTGGTCTTTTAACACCTTATATTGTTATAGCATGTAATTACTTTACTTATAGGATTTATTTGGTGGAATCGATTAGGAACTTTACTTATAGAGTTTGTAACATATTAGGAATGATAGACTAGCTTCCATATTGTGTGTAGTCCTCCCATAGTTATGAAAGGCGTGCCTAAAGCTCAGGTGCCACCACTCCCGACGAAAACGACTGGCTTCAAGTGAAGTGCAGGGGTGAGAGGCACCGAAATTTAGTTCTAACTACAGCTTCACAATGTACGCCTCTTCCTCTCTTTTATTTTCTTTTTTTTTTTTTTTTTTTTTGTTTTTCGCTATCAAGATACAACTGGGAGAAAACTTGTCGAAGAAGAGCTACACAATGAGAAGATTTAAGGCCAGGGAAGTTAAGAAGTAGGTTTGGGGTTTCTGAAGACCAAAACCCAAAACTGACGCTGTTGGTTGTTTTAATTTTTTTACCTAGAACACCCCAAAACGACATCGTTTTAGGGTTCCTTATTTAAAAAAAAAAAAAAAAAAAGATACCTTCCAAACGACATTGTTTTAGGTTTTCAGGAACCAAAATGACATCATTTTGTGTGTCTGAACCCTTAGCCCAATAAAAACCCGTTGAATACACTTTCAAAGCTAGATTGAAGAGGAAAGAAGAAGAAGACTTTTTCCTATTTTTGTTGTGAAAAAAATTCTAAAAAATATAGTATGGAAACATTCTCAAAAAATTCTTACAAAAAGAAAAATTCTAAAAAATCCAAAAAATAGGAAATTTAAAATTAATGTATGTTAGGAAAAATGAGAAAAATAGAAAACAAATTATGAAAAAAATTATGAAATAATTAGAACAAAAATTTTAAACATTTTTAGTTGTTTGGCAAACATTGAGTGTTATAATTATAATGGTACTATAATTTTATTTATTTTTTTTGTTTTTTCAATGTATTTTGTTATTTTATTGATTTGTTTTAAAGATACACAAAAATGGGTAAAGAAATTGAAGTTGAAGTAGAGCCCGCAAGTGGAAGAAAAGATATGGGATGGAAATATGCCTGTTTATTAAATGAGAAATATACAAGTGCGCTCAATTGTATTTTTTGTGATAAAGTAACTAAATGAGGCATTTATAGACAAAAGCAACACCTTCTTGGAGGATTTAGAATATATGCTAGCCAAAAAAACTCAAAAAAATCAAATGAGTTTTGGGAGTCATAATGTGAATGAGGATATGTTTAGGGAGATGAAGATGATGAGGACCCGAGGTTACAAGCAAAACGGAGCAGCGATGTTTCTATGGTGGTAGTGGCGGCTGCTTAAAGAGACCAAGGCAAAAATCCTTATGGATAATTTCTGTAGAAAATGGTTGTCTGTACAGAAAATACTTAAACTACTATCAACAATGCCTACAAGAAAGAGACCAAGGAGAGAGTCGATATACTATTTTGTAGATGGATGTATGATGCCAGCATTCCATTTAATGCTGTGAAACTATGCTTAGTTTCACCATGCCCAGGCAATTAGGCAATATGGTGTGGACTACAAGGGACCAAGTTTTCATGATGTAAGGGTTACTAACCTCAAGAAAGAATTGACACTTACAAAGAATTCAATGAAGGATCATTTCACAGAATGGAACCAAAATGGATGTTCAATGTCAGATGAATGGACTGATAGGAAGGAAAGGTCATTAGCAATTCTTCAAGAGGCAATTCATGTTTATGAAATCTATCATTTCTCCTATGGTCACATTAAGGAGAGAAAATTGTTTGACGCATCGACGCTTGGGTAGAGGAAGCTGGTGAAGCTGTGTCGCTCGCGATAACAAATAATGTTTAAATTATGTGGCTTATTGCACTTATAATTTAATATGAAATTTTCATTTACTTATGTATGTAAGTGATTACATCTATTATCTATTTATTAAGTGTTTAAATTATGTAGGGAGGTTGTTGGAAAAGAAAATGTCACATTTGTATTAGACACCATGTGTCGTACATTGTCTTGACTTGATACTAGAAGATATTGGAAAACTACCACACATCAAAAGACAATATAGAAGGTCATATCTATAAGCGGCTACATCTATAATATAAATGGGAATGAAAACATGATGAGGCGATGATCGGGAGCGTAGTTGTTAAGGCCGTTAAGACTGATTTGCAACGATCAAGTATCACCTTATCCCATATCAATGAACAAAGAAACAACTTGAGGAAGATGTTTAATAGTACAGATTGGACATAAAGTAAATGGGCAAACGAGCAAAAGGGAAAAAATGTAGGCAATATAATTTTCATGTCTTCTTTTTGGAACACAATAGTGTTTTGTTTGAAGGAGTTGGACCCTCTTGTATGTGTGCTTCACATTGATTGATAGGAGGTGGGAGGTTCAACTTCATTGGCCTTTGCATTCAGCTGGCTATTTTTTGAACCCACAGTTTTGTTACGATACAAAAGGATTAGGAGTGGAACTAGATTCAAAAATCTTTGAAGATGTACGTAGTTGCATTTTGAGATTGGTGAAAATGCAGGGATGGAACTAGATGTACTATATCACAACCGACTTGTACATGCACGCAGACCTTTGATAATGAGTTTGCCATTAGAATAAGGAATATCTAAACCTCCAAGTTAGTTCTTTAGTTTTGTTAATTAGCATTGTACTCTATTTATGATGATATTCTGGGTTAAAATAGGTGAAATGTTCAACTAATAATTTATTTATATTAGTTGTAGCTGAATAGTGGGGCATGTTTGGATCAAGTACTAGAAGTTTGAAAAAGTCTGCATTGAGGGTTCTCAACCTAACATGTAGTAGTGCATCAGGTTGTGAAAGGAATTGATGGCCCTTTTGAGAATGTAAGTTACTGTAGCAATTACATGCAATTGAATTTGTGTCTTCGACTCTTTTTTACAACATTCTTTAATGTAACTGCATTCTTAGATACTAAAACATTGAGAGATATAATCATGAAAACTATTTGCTTAAGATTCATATAAAGAGGAGAAATAGGTTGGACCATCCACGCTTGAATGACTATGTGTATATTGGCAACCAACTTTGATGAAAAGACAATGGATTGTCATACCATTGATCCCATTTCCTTGAAAGATATAAATGATATAAATGAATTAATGATGGGTAGAATGAAGATGATGTTGCAAAAGATGATTTGTGTTCGGGAGTGGGTGATGATTTAACATGGGCGATGTTGCAAGAGAGAGCTGAGCTGAGGAAGTGTTTTACCAAAATTATAGACAATTAAAAAAATTATATTTCACTACATAAAAATTATAGACAACATTAATTATCCAAAAAAAAAAATTATAGACAACATTTAGTGAAATATATAATTTTTATTTTTATTAGATAGGGTGCGCCTCACATAAACAAACCTGCGCCTCAAGGCCCCAAGAGGCTTTTGCGCCTCAGTGCGCCTTGCGCCTTAAATAACTATGAGTCCTCTTGTATATATATATGGATTGAATCAATGAAAGATGAAGTTTTTCATTCACAAAAAGCTTACTTTATATATCCCTTCCTTATATTTTGGCACAATGTATCCATAGTTGTAGCACAGAAGACCTCTTGGAGCCTTAATATGTGAGAGGGGCATTAATGGTAAGGCGCATGCTTTTATCTAAGGTACACCCTATATTATATATATATTTCTCATTTAATATAATCAAATTTTTATACTCTTGTTTCTATTTTTATGCTTATTTTCCGTAATTTTCAATACCTCGACTCCTTTTTTGGAGTTTTTTCTTCTTCTCTTCTTGAACAAGGGGCTAGGAAGGATTTTTCTTTGTGTTTCTCTTGAAATTTTTTTTTTCTGTAGTCTCCTCTTCTTCTTCTCACCCTCGATGCCCTTTTTTTTTTTTTATGACGCCTTCTTTTCTCCTATGACTACTTCTTTAACCCTTTATTTTTTTCCTTTTTGACAATCCAAAACGACGTCATTTTGAACTCTCTAGGTCCAAAACAACGTCTTTTTGGATTGTCAAAAAGAAAAAAAGGATCGAAGAGATGTTGCCGCAGGAGAAGGAGAAGGAGAAGATGATGATGATGAAGAAGAAGAAGAAGATGGACTTACCAAACAAAGAGCGCCTTCTAGAGAGCCACTTCCCCATGGAAGATCGCTCTTGAAGCCACTTTAATGCGCCACGTGAAGTGGTATTGCCCTCGTCAAGCTATACGCCTCACCCCACATCACGTGCGCCTATGCCTAGGCCCGCCTTAAGAGCGCTTTTAACAACTATGGATTATCAATGAAATGTTAGATTTACCTCTCCGAATTCTTGAAGAAATGAAACCTAATCACTTTGGTATTCATTAAAAATCCTATCTCATGTAACAATCATTTGTTACCCATCTAAGAAAAATAAAATTGCAATTTCTAAGATCCAAATACCAAGGAAAGACTCTGCTGCAAGTCAGTCCTCCTTCATTCTCCTCACTCTGTTGTCTTTTCCATCATAGATGCAATTTGAGTTTTCTTTTTGGTCAAGCACTTCAACCTCATTTTACCCCGCAGCATAAATTAAATATGTTAAAAAGGTATTTGATTAATCATATTAAAACCTAAAATCCTACCATTGAGCTTAGGAGTTGATCGATTAACATGGTATCAAAGTTTAGTTTGGCAGAGGTCTTCGTTCAACCACTTCTACACTTCTTCTCCCTTTGTTGATTTGAGCCGATCGAGGACTCCATTTGGTTTGTTTGATCACTGCATGGGGTATGGGCTGCGACAGAGGGAGGGTGTTGAAAGGCATACTATCTCATATTAAACCCAAACCTACAAGCCTAAGTTTTGGCAAGGAGTTGGTCGTTAAAATGTAACCATATACCTAAACTTAATCAATGTAATAGTCAGAATATAATAAAAGGAAGCAAAATTTGACCAATTACAAGGCCCCTGCAAGTGGGAAAGAAACAACATGATAATTTACGATCACATAATATCTACCCAATCAAATTAATCAAGGAAAATTGTATATCTCATTGATCACATGTGACACCCCAAAACCTCGGTCCCGCTATCTACCATCAACTCCGTTAACCCGTGTGTCTCTATATCATGAGATCATACATGAGTAAGGCTGACCCATCAGGCCCATCATCCATACTCGTCCATACGGTTATAAGACCATACATTTCTATAGATCTAAGAGTTATTACATAACTCCTAATACAAAACATATATTAAAACTAAGTTGTTTGAATATATACACAAAACAAGAATCAAGGCCAGCACCGCCCGCCTTATAATCTCTACTTCTAAGGAGCGCGGCTCCACTGTAATTCCGTCCTTACCGAAAGGGGTCCACGATGGGGGTGAGTGCTAACGCCTTAGAGATAACCTATAAGGGCTATTTCCCACCTTAGGTGCATGCAAATGATCATTTCATACCAAACGGAAAACAACCAATCCGCATACATGTTATCCTATCATGAAAAAATCTACATGCATGTATGAGACGATACCCCATATGCCCGGCACCGAGTCAACTCCGACTCCACCACCCAATGCAAGTGCCACGGGAAATCGCATTAAGTCAGCTCCGGCCTCCCATCTCACAACCCATAATCTATGTGATATTTATTTAATCAAGCTTGCGGTCTTTTTGAGCAGTCATAATTTTGGGTCTCATCATGGTCTTTTTACACCCTCTACATTTTTTAGCTTACCCCGTGGATACTGGCTTCGAACTGTGTTTCGTGCTTTTCACCCAGGGGGGAGACGTCCCCTACTTGCTACGCCGACATTTCATTTTTATCCTTCGCTTAACGCTGTGGAACTAATTGACTTCCATCCCATTCACAAGCCCACACGATTCAACACCAAACGCAAGTACAAATCGCATCTATGTATACACCATGTAATGTGGTGTTAATGACACCAATGCAATGCAATTTGTGTCACGCACTCAAACCCATGACTAATGTATGAAGACTCTACATGGATATTCTACATCAGACACTATGTGTGTGCTATGAACACTCATGTCTAATGCATAACATTTCATATATTCGGGCCTCAACATCAACATACATGGGCCATGTCAGTCATGGAAGCAATTATACCTAAACTGATTTTTTCTTCGGGCTTAAACACAAAAATTTTGTATGGCATTCATTCGGCACAACAAGCCAAACCTGTAGATTTTAGTCTTAAAACTAAAAAACAACATACAATAACATGTAACAGCTATATTAGTTCCAAAAATTTATGTATGCATTCATTCAAGTAATACTGGGCCAACTCGGATTTTTAGTCTGAAACCTTAAAACAAAGACATAATAACATGCAATAAACTTATTAGTTCAAAAAATTATGCATGAATTCATTTGCTAATAACAAGCCAACTTGGATTTTCGGGCCTAAAACCCGTAAAAACAAGACATACAATAACATGTAATAACCGATTTGTTCCAAAATTTCGGCATGGCATTCATTCAAGTAATAACAAGTTAACCCGATTTTCGCCTAAACCCGTTAAAAACAGTACATATAATAAGTAATAACCGTATTAGTCTGGTAATTTGATTATTCAAGTAATAACAAGCTAACCCTGATTTTCAGCCTTAAACTAAAACAAAGATATTAATAACTTGCACAACTAGATTTGTTCCAAAAAATTTCGCACGGTATCTATCCGGCAATAACAATACCAAATGCCATTTCCATGGCCCCAAACAAGGAAATGGAATCTTAAAGAGAAAGATCTCACTCTAGAAGTGTAGACCGCTTCGATCCACCAAATCGAAAAATGAACGAGGAAAAGCTTCCTCCTCCCTTTCTCCTTTCTTTCTTTCTTCTTGTTTTCTTTTCTTCCTTTCTATCTTTCTTTTCTTTCTTTCTTTCTCTCTTTTTGTAAAACCCGAGAAAAATTCATTTTTTTTTTTAAAAATGCAAAACGGTACTTTATTGAAAAACCTAAAATTCTCTAGATTCCTGATGAAAAACTGATTATGCCAAGTAAATTGTCTCTCGAGAATTTAGTGACCCGTAAAGTTTCATTTAATTCGAGACAAATGTAATATTTTACGAATTTCGGGTGATAAATCACTAGTGATTCTGTGTGATCTAGATTTTTAATGGTAAATCTCGAAAAGTCGGAAAATGGGCGTGAGTTAAAGTTCATTTAAAAGAATTGAACCGAAAAGAAATAAAAATTTCGAGTAGAATGAACCCGACTGACAATAGAAATCGCATCCAAATGATAAATAATAATAATAATAATAATAATAATAATAATAATAATAATAATAATAATAATAAAAAAGGAATAAAAATCAATCAAAATGAGGAGGAGAGTTCCCAAGCACAAAGCGTGCAAGGCCGGGAGAGAGAGTGTTAGGAGGGAATTTGACTTTGTTTTTCCTTAGTTTCTTTTTCGTGATCTACTAAAATCTGACCGTCTGATTGGCCGGGTCAAGGCAAAATTTATCTACGCGACGCAGAGCTACACATGACATTCAAAGTCGAGCTGGCCAACCCATGAGGTAAGAGTTTTATCCCACTTGTTTTATCCCTCGTTTAATGCTGAATGCTTGTCTTGGTTCGAGGCCGTGAAGGGTCGTTGATTGGTCCCAAATCTTGGAACCAAAGTGTGGAAATTGAGAAATCTCGGAGCTCCATTCGGGCACCTCCGCGATCAGCAGAGGCTGTTTGGCTGCCAGAATACAATCTATATATTAAATGTGTTTTGGGTGTATGTCATTGGAGATAAAATTATGATTTGCCCAATTATATGAATATAATCAGGTATAGGCCATCGGGTATAAAATTGTGGATTTACCAATATAGCGGTCATAATTGTGAGTATAAAGCCATCGAGATAAATTGTGAATCGTCAATGAGCAAATTGTGTTGTTTGATCCATATCATGAATTTACATGTGGTGTGGAATTGCAAATTGAGAATGTTGCATAATTGAATAGAATGGCATATATATTGGGCAAATGGTTTTGGAAATGGCATACGTATTTTCATATGCACCGGGTAACCTAGAGATTAGGTGTTGGCATGACATGAATTTATGAAAAACGAAAATTGCTGGCGAAGGAATTTCAATGTGATAGATTTTCCCAGGAATTGGGTCGAGATGGGCCATTGATCATTTCGGACGAGACCATGACTGCTTCGGTAAAGTTTACCAACCAATTCGGGCCTTGAGGGTAGTCCCATATTTTTACCGACACCTCTTTAGTTTATTTTCAAGAAAAACAAGTTTTGTTTTGAAAATGATATTTTTCATATTATGGCTTAGGCAAGTGTGGTGTGGAGCCTGAGACCGGAGACATGGAACGCATTGTGACATTCAAGCAGATCACGTATTTACTTGAGTGCAAAGTTAAATCGAGTATTGCATATGCACTTAGGGTGGAGAGTAACCCATTTAGTAGATTCCACCACTGAAGGAGAGCTCACCCGGTCGAGGAACATTTTCGTGCAATGTGGGTAAAATCGAAGATCATTTCTTCTGGAGACTACTAAGAAAGCCGGGTCGTGGTTGATGTTTTTTGATATAATGATGTATTATAATTGAGATTTTAATATATGTTTGTATAGTGTACCAACCATTAGAATTATCGGGAGATAATTGGAATATAGTCGTGCTATTTGTTTCAGAGTATTGGTTTATGAGCCCAAGAGGCATTTTTACTATATGCCTCGTGATATAGACGTATAGAATTTTCTTCAGGGTCAGACTGGGCAGTCAACTGACCTGCTTCAGCGCCACAAATGAATGTGAAATAAGGTAAACGACACTTAGGAGCTCAGCTGGTGAAGCAGGTTTAGTCCCGATACCATCACACAAAGATGGTATCGTAGCTTAGGCATATCGACACCAGCTGTGTCAAGTATGGGCCTAGATATGCAATCAGTATGCTGCCTATTTAGGATTACCCGGGCGTTTGAACTGACATCACTCTTCACAACTGTATCAAGCTTAGTAACCATTACCTAGGAGCCTCGTGTGTGGGTATCCATAAAGTTTAGTCTCGATACCGCCTTCTACAACAGATCGTGAGCCTAGGTTTATAAATGTCTAGAGCTTAGTAAGGCTACAAGAAGATCAGACACAGAGGCTTTGAGGGATTTGGGTCAAGGCTTTGTGTTATTATGTAAGAACATCACCACTCTGTGGTTCATCATGCGGAGTTAGGTGTATGTCATTACCTAGACAATCATGGGATAGATTAGAACACGCATGCATGGTGTTTTACGCGTGACGGGTGTATAAATATGTGGATTTGCTTTGATTTAATTGTTATGTGTTGTGTGATTGTGTGCTTAGTGATTAGCAATATACAGGAAAAAAATGAATTTGATTAATAAATGGAACATGTTTTCAGATTATCTGAATGTACGGGTACGGTATGAAACGCTTTTGTAATGACAAGGTTCTGGTCATGTTCACCTGTAGAGATATCGTGAGATTGAAATTGAACTTGCCATTTGAACTCGTGGTGTATGGCTAGTCGCAGGGCGAGGACGCAGAGGGCGCCCACGGTTATCGGTCGCACCGCTTCGCACCGGGCGAAGCTCACGAGGTCAGAGATTGCGCCAGCCGCTATCGCACGTACTGCAATAGCGAACTGTGTATGTCGATCGACCTACGCTTTGTAGAAGCACCCATCCTCTCAAGAGGGCAAAGAGGGAGAGGTAGATGATACGCAGACATCCGTGATAGGGGTGTTGGTATTTGAGAGCAAGGAAGATCCATCTTCTAACCCGGTAGTCAAGTGTAAGACTTCGCTTTCGTAAGGATAATTCCAAGACAGACCAGCGTCAGATGGGACATAGCCAGCAGGCGTATGATGTGTTATTTCAGCGGTAAGAATGATTAATCTTCGACGGATTGTCCACAGAGGCAGGGATCCCGAGGCTCGAGGACTAAGTAAGGTACTCCACCAATGGAGACAAGAACAGATAGCGCTTTGTTTCTCCATACCCTAGTGTAATGAGGGACCGCCACTTAGTACTTCACTGGGACGTGGCCATACAGGCTGCAAGAGCGTAGGGTCGAGGTCGACCACGTGGATTTGCAAGTCGAGTCAGCCGCCAGCAGATGACGTGTTACCATTGCCACCAGCTTAGGCATATGAGGCGAGATTGTCCTAGGAGGCAGAGATATCATGGTAAGAGACTGAAAGGCCTGCCAGATGAATGATATGGTAGGGCACAAGCTTACCTTTGCATTTGTTGACTAGAGTAGTTGCTTTTAAATTGGATGACCAAATTCATTCATTATTGCATCTCAGGTGATAGGTTCGCTTGGGGAGGTCGAGGCCTCAGAGAGATGATGGGAAATTCTTCCAGGGACGTAGTATGGAGAGTTGGGTCAGATGTGCTTGACGTGAGTCGGATCTCAAGATTCGTCATGGTGGACCTTAGGCGGTAGACATATTGGGTGTTGATGTCATTCTGATACATGAATGAGTTGATGTCATCTGGGTTGTCAATAATTGGGACCTGAATCGTAGTTGTCATATTCACACCTGGCCTTTGAGTTGTAGAAGGCAGCATATGCATGTGAGTGATGCAGAGTGTGTGTGAATTCCTGTGGACGAAATTCTCAAGTATGGGAGAATAAACCTGAGAAAAATTCAATTTTTTTGAAAAATGGTAAAACGGTAATTTCGGTTGAAAACCGAAAATTCTCTAGATCTCGGATGACGAAACGGATTGCGCCATTAAATTCGTCTCAAGAAATCTAATGACCCAAAAAAGTTTCACAATCTTAGACGTTTAATATTTACTAATTTCCAGATAAATCACTAAGACTTCGTGTGGACAAGATTTTACGAAAATCTCGAAAGTCGGAAAATGGCGTGAGTTAAAGTTCATTTAAAAGAATTGAACTGAAAAGAAATAAAAATTTTCGGAGTAGAAATGAACCGAATGGGACAATAGAAATCGTTTATCCAAATGATAATAATAATAATAATAATAATAATAATAATATAATAATAATAAAAAGGAATAAAGATCGTAAAATAATGGAGGAGGAAACTCGTAGAATGGAAGAACATGGCATTATTGGGAGAGAAAATAGTGAGAGAATTTAGTTTTATTTTCTCTTATTCTTTTAGGATCTACAGAAAAATGAAGACATTAGGATTGTGAAGGCAGTATAAATTATCTAGGCAGAGCTTTAATTGTGGAACACCCAAGATTAGTTTTGAACAAACCAAGAATGAGTTTATCTTCTTGTTTTTCTGTTTAAATGTTTGTAATCCTTGTGTTGGTTTGAGCGGTGTTTGATGTTCCCAATCTTGAGGAATAAGAATGAGTACACTGGAGCCATTGGACAAGATCATGATTGTGTGGGAGCTGTTTAATTCATTTATATCATAATTACTCTCTAGCTCAGAGTAATGTTTTGATTATCAGAACATTAGAGATAGTGTGATTTGCTCGTTATATGAATATCATTGTGTATCAAACGGATGGAATAAGAATTGTGATTGCTCAAATTATGTGGATTATAAATTTGATATGTTATTGGAGATGAGTGCTGTGATTAACTCAGAGTGAAGCTAATTTTGATGTGTTGAATCATATTGTTGGATACATGTGGTGTGAGTTGCAGTGAGATATATATTAAACACATTGACCATATATATTATATCAATAATTTTCGAAGCCGGCATAATACGTTTCACCATACACGGGTAACTAAATTGGTGCCAATTGCATGACGCTGATTTGTAAAACTAACATGAATTATGAAAAATTCCTGGAGATCGTTCGATGGATTGAGATCAGACCATTTATATCATTGGATGAGACCATGACTTTTGGAAATATTAATGGTGCTTCAGAGATGTTTCCCCTATTTTATTGCCCAGTGGTTATTTCAAAGTCAACAGATTTGTTTTAATATGATTTTCCTTGATGATGAGATGTGAGAACTAGATGAGGATCTGAGACAACTGGATGTTTGACGTTCAGTGGATCGACTATTTGCAGGAGACATGTTTGTTGGTGTTTGGCATTGGTGTTTGGCTGCATTTTGGGATGGGTTTCACTCTTGTAGACAACACCACCTGCAGCCGAGGAACGGCTTTGGTACTCGCGTGAAGTTGTTACCGGAAGCGCGACTATTTAACCAGAAGGCGTTTGAGAACGGTTATAACTGATGTTTGGATGCTGTTTAATATTATGTTGATTCATTGTGACATATCGTGTATTGATCGCTGTTATTGGGTGGTCCAGATATGGTTGTACTGTTGCTGATGGTTTATGACCGGTGTTTTGCCGGTGTGTCTGTGATCTGAACGTGTAACGTTCTCGACGGATTAACGGAATAACAGTTACCGGTTTGATCGCGCTTTCTTTCTTCTCGCTAACATCGGTGTTTGGATGTCATCAGCTACGGTTGGTTCGTTGGGAAGACTTGCTGTTGATAACGTGGCGAACGCCCGTGTTTATCGACCTTGCGGTTCAAATACGCTCCGCTGAATAATGCGAAGGTTGACTTGACGTTTATTCCCGCTAACTCGTGTCTGGGGCGCGCGACCTTGGCGACCGACTTCTTATGTGCTGGTGTATGGCTTTATGATTGGCTTTTATTCGTCTGAAATCGTGTGATCTGATTGTGTTGTTGGTTCGACGTTCGGACGTTCTGGCGACGATCGTTCATCGTGGTTGAAAGATCTGGTTTGTAACGATCCGTTTTGTAAAACGACTATCTCGTTTTGAAAACGTTCTGGTTTGCGTCTGACTGCCTGTTTGGCTGTCAGGACGTCTACGTAACGGGCTTTGGGGGCTTTAGCTGGGTTTGCAGCTTCTTGCGGACTGGGACTTTGGTTTTGACTGTTTCTGATTATACGACACTTGTGATTTGGCATGATGACGATGACATGGCACGCCTTTTTTTGGGTTAATAGTGAAACTATTGTTGTTGGGCATGGCCCATTTGAGGATTCGAACTATAGTGTAAAGGAGGTTGCTGAAAAACACTTTTAATTATGGTGTGATGGGCCCATGCATGATCAGAAGCAGTTAGAATCAAAGTTTGAAAGTAAACAAAGATGGAATGGAAGATTGGACTGGGGCTTCAAATGATAAAGCAGATCTTCTGTTTTTTGACTGTAAATCTTTGTGTGTCGTTAGAAGCGCTGGTGAAGATATGGGGACACTACGAGATGCTGGTGGCGAAGGGACTTCTGACGCATTGGGTGGCATGAACAACAACATGTTTGACCGTTTGGTGGTTTCTGCGACACTCATTGCGACGATGGCCTCAAAGACGAGTGTTTCAATCGTGCGTTTTAACATTATATTGTTGTCCGCATCTGATATTGATATTGTGAAGATCGAATGGACTTGGGGAGGTTTGAAGAAATAATTGGTCAGAGTTGGGATAGATGTTGAAGTTAAAGAAGACCGATGTTTGTTTAATGTAGTATTAAACCTTATGTGAAGTGTTGACAGATGTTATGAGCTTTGGAGCGGAAATGATTGTTAACCTTCTGTTTGATGTAGACCAACGAGAAGATATTCAAGAAGATTGAGAGAACAGTATTCTCCATTTATTATTGTTCAATATGGATCATCAAACGTCAAAAGTTGTTATTCAGTTGACTGAATCAAAATCTTCATTACTGTTACGAAATTATTAATGTTTCTTGAAGTGATAGTCTTGTTCTTCTTAGTCTTATTTGGATGAATGTGGATAATGAGAGATGAATATTTAAGTTTGTTGTTTAATCTTAGATGATGGCAGATCAAAATCTTCTTAACATTCTTGTTATTACATTACATGGATGGGCGGATGATACAGCGAAATATCATATGTCGATCTTCTATATTTTGGATTGGTAATCATAAATAACATGAAACAAACAGGCAGATATTAATCCTATTCCTAAACATGGCTGGGAGACACTAAGAGTTGAATTTTCCCACTCCACCATAGTTATAATTTTGTATTAAAGGATTACCCAGCAACAAAACAATGAGAATTCAAGAGCAACAAAAGAAAACATACAGCATCACTTAGATTAAACTTTACAACAAAAAAAAGTAGGAATAAAGCTGCATGTTTTGAAAGCAAGTATGATTGTTTCCATTCCATATCAAACAAAAATTTTAAAAACCCAGGGAAACAATTAAAGGGCAAGTTATAACGTTCAAGATAATCATGAAGAGATGACAAATTTCTGAAACTTGTTTCAATGGCCAAAGAATTACAGTTTGATCAAAAGATAAATGCGGAAAGGAGGCAAATTCCAAGTGCAAAGAAAGGACATAGCTGGCACTCAAACTCCTAAGAACAAAGGGAAATAGAAAAATTAAAATCATAGAAAACACCACTAGAAAGTTAAGCCCTTTCCATCCAATTAACAAAATCC
The DNA here is from genome assembly GCA_016808115.1 of Tetrastigma voinierianum. Taxonomy (NCBI): domain Eukaryota; kingdom Viridiplantae; phylum Streptophyta; class Magnoliopsida; order Vitales; family Vitaceae; genus Tetrastigma; species Tetrastigma voinierianum. Next base: position 15,300 of record JAEQBH010000207.1, on the reverse strand, counting down.
ATAAAAGAAAGATTCATCCTCCAAAGGTTCTGATAAAGCCTCAAGCCCAATCAGAGAGTCTAACCCAAAAGACTGGCTTGATAGGTGGCAGAACCTCGCAAGCTGAAGCACCGCTACACACTCTTGTGTGGAACCAATGTGGGATCGTATCATTCCATACCCCTTGAGAAACCGGATGTCTGCGGATGGCATTTACTCTAGGTGGCTCACATTCTAGCTAGCATTCACTCAGAGACCACCTTTGGTGCACCAAGTAGCCCTCTTCCAAGTAACCTTTCCTGGTAGCCCTCTCCCGCTACATACCGGCTCTCAATGAAAGCATCAATGATATGGCCTCGAGCCCAATCAGCGAGCCCAACCCAAAAGAGCGGCATGATAGGTTGGAGAACCTCTCAAACTTAAGTATCATTTCACACTCTCATATGGAACGGATGTAGGATCGTATCAGGTTCCCAAACCACATAAATAAATATTAAGGAAAATATCTTTCAGATTCAACCTAAAAAAAGGTTGCACTCCTTTTATTGACACTGGAAGACCTCCGGGAGGTTCATTCTCCACACTCTAAGAAAGCTCTTGCCAACAAAACATCCATACTGAAATGTGTCAAATAAATTCAAGTTTGGTTTATCTTTTGAGTTAATATAGGATTTGGTTAATTATATCAAAATCCAGCCAAAGAAACGAAGCTGCCCATGAGGATTCAAGTTTGGTTCACTTTTTGAGGTTAATATAGAGCTTTAGTTAATTATATCAAATCAACTAAAGCAGAGCAGGGTATACATGAGTCAATCAAATAGAAAGTTAGAGATTGGAAGATTCAAAGCATTGGCATCAGATGTTGTTCCCGACCACCTGACCATTAGAACACATGTCTAGCCATCACATTTTTTCTAATAGGTGTATACATAAACATTTTATGTTTCAAAGAACCTAAGAGGACTCTACTACTATTTGTTTTTTTTTTTTTTTTATGGGTAAAAAACAAGATATATTGAAACCAGAACAAATAGCCCACCGATTAAAGAAAGGTATACGGGAAGTAACCTAATTAAATAGCAGGGGAAGCAAGAAAAACACCACCAACCCACAACTATGCCCACCAACCCTCATTTACATCCCATCCAAACCAAAAAAAATAACCCACCAAAGAATAAGATTTTTCATTAATATGAACATTGGACTAAGGCCACAAACTAAAAACAAAAAGGTCTTCAATCATAGGCGACGGCGCTGCATCATCAAAAGCGATCTTTTTACTCTCACGCCAAATGGACCAAAACAAGGAGAGAGGGGTTGCAATCCACATCTTTAGCCTTTTTTTACCCACAAAGGAATCATGCCAAGATAAAAGAGTTGTGAGGGGGAAAACCCACTGCACTCCAACATTGGCAAGAAAGAGGTTCCATAGCAGTTTGGCCTTTGTACAGTGGCCTTTGTATGTTCCAACCTTGTCTTTACAATCCTAGAAAGGCAGAACAAGGACATAAAATAAATTGGCATGTGACAAGAGTGCTTGAATAAATTGAGTCCGCCTCCCTTGAAATAAATTAGCGTTCTAGAAAACCAACCTTTTTAGAGAAATCTTTCCTCTATAGGATGCCAAAGCTTGCAATGGACTTATGATGAGCTCCAATGAGTAGACACTAGTAAGAGGTGAAGGGAGGCGACCTCACCACTATAATTATCAACCCAAAGCGCCGCGCTCCCTACGATAGCGCCTCGTAGCCAGGCATTTCGACCAAAACAACATTTTTTGGGTGGATAAGTTATTTTGGTCGGACCTAGAAGAGCCAAAACAACGTTGTTTTGGCCATAGTTTCCCGATTTTAGGGATTTCAGCCCCTCCAGCCTCATTTTTTCCATGTTTCAACTCCAAAAAAAAGCCCAAACCCTTCTAACTACTGTATAATCCTTGGCAAACAGAAGAAGCAAAATAAACTAAAATGACAGAATTGCAAGAAAGTCATGTAAAAATAGGAAACAACCATCATAAGTATCATAAAATATACATTTGACATATGGTGCGCTTCACTTAAAAAAACATGTGCCTCAAGTACACCTTGCGCCTCAAGGCCCCAAGAAGCTTTTGCGACTCAGTGTGCCTTACGCCTCAAATAACTATGGACCCCACCTTACAACCTAACTCGGCAGCTGTAGCCTCAACATCATCAACCCTCCCAATAGGGATGATCTCGCTTTTAGAAAGATTAATCCTCAATCCTAAAATATCCTCAAACCACATCAACAACCATCTTAGATAGACAAGCTAAATCTGATTTTCCCCATAGAAAATTAGAGTATCATCGGCATACAACAGATGTGTCAAAACCAGCCCCTTTTCTCCCCTTCCACCTATATTGCAGCCAAACAAAAAATTCCCCTCCATAGCCTTGCTAATAAGCCGATTGAACAAGTCATGCAAATCCTGAGATATGGAAAGTATAGATCCTTAAGTTTCAAATTTGTTTTGTAACTTTCATAATCATTATTTCTCTGAAACAATATATACTCTTGTCTTCAATATAATCGATAAAAGACCTTTTTTCTTTCATATTTAGGTGGATATTATGCACAAAAAATATATCAATATTTAGTGATCCAAAATGAATCGATGTTTGCATTGTAAGATTGGTAGATAGAGTTTATAACAACATGTTCCTTATTCCCCTTCCTTTAAAAATATTATAAACATGATTGCTTGGAAAAAACTCTGAGGAACCGTTAACCAAAACCAAGAAAGTGGCTGTCGAAATGCACTATTTTATCCATTGCATCCATCTACTCCTAAAGCCTATCTTTTCCAGTACCATTAGGATAAAATCTTAACTGATGTGATCAATAGCTTTTGCAATATCCAGCTTACATAACAAACCATCCTTTCTTCTTAACCAGAAGTCAACCCCCTCATTAGCAATGAGAGTTGCATCCAAAATTTGTCTTCCCTCCATAAAATCATTTTGGGCTAGAGAGTAACCTTCTGATAACCCTCTTAAGCCTGTTAGCCAAGACCTTAGCCACAAGCTTGTATAAGCTGCCCACTAAACTGATAGGTCTGAAGTCTTTTAGGCAATTGCATCACCCTTTTTTGGTATAACCACCAAAAAAGTGGTATTCAAACTCCTAATGAACTTCTTATGCTCATAAAATTCTCTGAAGAAGCCCATAACGTCGTTCCTCAAAAAGTCTCAACTAAACCGCCAGAAAGCCATTCGGACCAAGGGCTTTGTCCCCATTCAACTCAGAAAGAGCTGCAAAAACCTCCTCCTTAGTAAAAGGCTCCTCAATCTTGGTTGCAGGCTCAGTTCTATTTTTGAGAGAGCCACACTAAGGAAATTGGGGCGCCACCCACCAAGGTCTGTAAAAAGGCTCTGGAAAGCATCGAAACTAACACCTTCTAGGATCTCAACTCTCTCACTCTGACCATCGCCATCAATTTTGATTTTTCCGTGAAGTTTCACCTCATATGGGGTGGTCGTGCATTGAAAAAGTCGTGTTCTGTCTTTCCTTTCAACCAAAGCTCACAGAGTTTTTATCTCCAAAACATTTCCTCCAACATACATCATTTTTTAAGATCTTCTTTAGTTGCAGCTCTTGCCTCAGCTTCCTCCAGAGTCAGCACCTGTCTTTTTCTCTATCATCCCAAAAAGTCACCCTATGCAAAGTCTAGACTTTCTAGTTCATACTCACTAGAACACCTCCTTGTTAAGATTTTAGTAGTACAGGATTTAAAAGCAACCATAAGGATGTAGCTATAGGAGCCACAAAAATTCAGAATTTTCCACAACGTTTTTAATAGCTCTTTAAAGCCTTCGGGCTTCAACCACATGTTTTCAAACCGAAAAAGAGTTGGACCCAACCTGATGCCCCCTCCAACTAGCAAAATAGGAAAATAGTTTGAGACAGGACTTAGGAGAATGCAGTGGAACTACCCATTAGGCCTCCCAATCCAAAGAAACCTTAGAAATGATCCAATCAAGACTTAGCACAATTGTTATGGCCTCCACTCCACGTGAAAGGGGCCCCCTGCAGGGGGAGATTCCTCAGGCCCAGGCCCTCAATAACAGTCGAAAACCTTCTCATTGAGGAGGAGATCCGATGACCCTTACTATGTTCATTGGGAGTCCTGACAACATTACAATAGGGCCATCAAAAATTATTGTCCCGAAGTGGGCCGACAAGGCGAGGAGGGCGGAGCAAAGGAGGAGCCCATCCACGCCATCCTTAGCGGATAAACCCATTTACGAGCCCCACACCATCTAGGCTGGCTCATACAATGGATGAATAAATTTGCGGGTGATCCATCCAACCCATGCCTGTGCCTTGAATACCCTCTCGTGAACTGAGCCGCAAAACCTGTCAATGCCTCTTTTGTCACATCTTCAATTTCACCATCACAGTTTGCAAAGAGGTCTTTTTTTTTAGAATCGCACTGGCAGCAGGCATGTGGGAGGCACTCACTGTCTCCTTCAATTTCACCATCAGTTTGCAGAGAGGTCTTCTTTTTTGGAATTGCCTTGGCAAAAAAAGCACGTGGTGAAGGAAGGAAGGAAAGGGGGGAGGAGGAAGGAGGAGGCGAGAAGAGGCGAAAAAGAGAGAGAAGAGAGAAGAGAGAGAGAGAAGGAAGGGAGAGCGGCGTGACTGATGATGTAACAACATTACTGCCTCTGGCCTCTTAGCCTTCCCTTTATGTTTCACTGTCGTGCTCTCAACCCTAGCAAACCCTAGTTCCGAAGAAAATTTCCACCATAACTCCAGCAAAAAGCTTTTGAATCTTGCCCTTACTGCATTCTTAGGAGTATCTTTTCCTTTGCACTTCACTAGGATTCTAGCCCACAAAAAGTTCGGGGTCGTATCCTCATCCCGCTGCGATGACACCACCCACACTCATCATCGATCTTCTTCGGCTGTTGATTCTGGATGGACATTGCAGCTAGAAACGTACGCCGATCGTGGTCAATTTTGACCGAATATGGATGTGCTGGATCAAAGTTATCTGTGAGGCTCATCTGTCTTGGAACGAGGACTGATCAAGACCACGGTTTCAGACAAAGGGGGTGAGTTTCTTGCCCGATACAAAATGAAGATGGAAATGGGTATAGAATGTACTCTTGAACCTCAGAACCAGATGAAGGAATGAAGACTCTTACACAAATGAAGAGATGGCTATTTTCGTATTCTTAGTCTCCTCCCTGTAGAACATGTGAGGGTGGAGTTACCATATTAGCCTTCTGTATAGGCTTTTAGGAAATTTAAGACTGAAAAGTAATTTTACTAAACTTCATCACCCTCATGATAAAGCTGGGAGGCTAAGTCTTCTCTCTGGGACACATGCATGATCTCATGCCTTTACTAGTTTTAGAAACTTCAAATCAGCCAATCCTTTATAAGACATCTTACTTGCGTAGCCTAAATCTGACACTCTAATTTCTTCCCAAATCAACATTGGAAGGAAGGCTCTATGGAGACTTAGCATGATACTGGACCTTTCTATTTATCTCTATGGTTGTTCAGGAAAACTGGATAAGAGTGTACAGAGGGGCACCTCATTGGATACATGGTGAAGACAGGGGTTTCAGTGAGGGAAGTGGATTTAATACAAAGAGAGGTTTGTGACATTATTGGCAAACCACATAACATGTCTTTGTAATTTAGAACCAATTCTTATATCAACAAAAACCTTAGGAGATGCAATCATAATTTCCTAAATAATAGTAATAATAACTGATGGCAAGAGTTTGATACATACAAGCTGTCGATCAATTCTAGCTTGGCACATTGGTATTCGATCTTTAAGCTTCTCCAATCTTGTACTTTGTTCTGAAGTTGTTGGTCACATCATATACCCATGACTAAACAAGTTTCTTTTTCAACATACGTACTTGTTGAAATTTCTTCTGTAACCATGTTTCTAATTTTCATACCAACTCTGTTGGGTTCCTTCGAGTGGTTAGTGGTTTTCCGGTTCCTACTGGTGTATTTGCGGACCCTAAACGAGGTCACCGATACTAACCGGGTAGATCATTGATGCTGAGTAATGTAGCCTTGAAAAAGCGAATAAAGACAGTAGTGTGTTATAGGTCGAGGCATATTGATATCGTGAACATCTTGCACCTGTGATGTTCATGCATGCACATTACATGAATTTATCTACGTCATTCTTTTTGAATGCAAAATTCTACTTTTGTCTTGACTCATTATCACACATTGGATTTTCAACATCAATCAAAGAGAAAAATGGCATCTAAAATATTAGTTTAAGTTGAATAAATAAATTCTGATTGGAAAGAAATTTGTGTAATATATAAAGTTATCCTGCAACAACGTAAAAGAGGTCATTTTTTTTTTATAGAGTAGAAGCAATTTATAAAAAACCAAAAGAAGACCCGAGAAGCCCACAAGAAAAGGGACCCTCAAAGGGAACAAGGAAATGAAAAACCCACCACCCTTCCCTTTTTAGCAAGTCAAAAAAATCAACTAAAGATCTGGACCTATTAGTCAAGTACATATTTGTGCAGGGCCAGTATTCTCTGAAAGAATAGACATAATCCTTTGAAGTAAAGCTCCACATTTTCAAAAGCAATGTGGCTGCTGCTTCAAATAGTCAAAGCAATGTTAGGAAATGGCTATCAACCTTCTTCCGTCTCTTCCAACACAGGTGCCACGCCACGAGATGAGGGTTTTTGAAACCGACTTAGGGAATACCCAATACACCCCAAAAATCGCCAAGAGAAGATCCCATAACAATCTAGCCACAGGACAGTGTAATAACAAATGGTCAATCATCTCTTCATCCTTCCCATAAAGGAAACATCTATTGGCTAGAGCTCTTCCCCGTTTTTTAATTTGATCAAGAGTCAACACCTTGCCCCAAGAAGCTTCCTAAGCAAAAAAACTCATCTTGGTTGGAACTTGATTACTCTGAATAAGGCGGTGGGAAAAACAATGAATTAGATTAAACAAAACCTTATGAAAAGTTTCACCAAAAAGCACCCATCTTTAGCTTCTCTCATCAAGCATCAAATCATTTTGGTTTGGGAGAATTCTTTTATCTTGTGAGGCTTGGAAGATTTTGAATCTCCTCAGCTGATCATTAAAGGCTATGACTTGGGAGTCAAACCCACCCTCCCATAGGCTCCATACCTCAGCTACAAAGATCTTTATTAGATTTGCCATGGCAAAAGTGCAGTGAGAAGGAGCAAAGGCCTCTTCCCCACTCGAGCATCCTTCTAAGCGAAGTCTCCTTCCATTCCCCAGAGAGAAAGCAGCAAGAGCAGAGACAGTATCCCATTCCTTTCTAATCTCCTTCCAGACCCCAGAACCATAATCATCCTCGATTCCCGTGAGCTAACCACCTCTTTCCTCCCCAAACTTCCATAGAATGACATTTCTCTAGAGGGAATCCCTCTCATTTGCGAAGCTTGACCTTAATCCATTACATAACACATCCTTGTTTAAAATAAGCGAGTTAATACCTAAACCTCCGTTTTAATCTGAACAAACTGTCGACCACTTCACCAAATGAGGTTTTTTCTCCAAATTGCCACCACCCCAAAGAAAACCTCTTTGAATTTGTTCGAGGCGCAATCTAACTCATCTAGGCATCCGAAAAAGAGACATAAAGTATATGGGTAAGATCGACAGAGTACTATGGATAAGAGTGATCCTCCCACCTTTAGATATATATTGTCTCTTCCACAAAGCCAATCTCTTCCTAAACCTTTCTTCAATGCCATCCCAAACCGTGCTTGAGTTGAGGGCTCCCGGAGGAAGACCTAAATGGGATGAAGGCAAAACTGACCTTGCACCCACGATTCGCGCCACTTGAATCCGCCTGCTGATGCTCCTACGAAATAATTTCGCTTTTGTTCAAATTTATCCTCAAGCTAGAGATAGACTCAAACCACATCAACAACCAGCTTGGGTGTGCAAGTTGCTCTTAAGTCATACACCAAAATGAAGTGTCCCTCTGCACTCCTGACAAATGAAACCACCATACAAAATATGGAATCAGGAATCCCAACCAGCATCATATCTAAATGTCCATAAGAATGGAATATATAACACCCATCTAACCACAAATTGTATAGTTTCGGGCAAAATGCTAGCATAACAATTCAAGGTAAGAAACTGAAGACCTATTCTAGGAAAAATGTCAAAGCAAATCACATGCAATTTGTGTGCAAGTATTAGGAGAAACACTCACGTTAAAATGTTCTACAAGCTCATGAAGGTCCTCTTTTCGGCTAGCAACCTTTTTCCCTATGAAACATCTCAAATTGAAATGATCAAGTGCGAATTTAAAAACCTCAACATTAATCATAAAGCATCAAAACTTAAGCAAATAAAGTGACCCATTAATCATCTAAAGAATATCGATTAAACGGCACATTAAAATGTTCTATTGAGCGAACGCTAATCGTCTTAAAATCTTAAGTTGTTAGGATTTGTATTTGGACCCCACCCCTTTCTCAATTATCCATAGCATAAGTAGTGGGTGGAGTAATGCACGATCACAAGTGCAAACAAATAAATGGGGAAGTTGTAACAGCGCTTTGGAAGCATCAATTTGAAAGGTTTGAAGTTATTAGGATTTGGTTTATTATGACATATATCATACTTCCCTGCAATTACAATTATGCATGATTATAACAATTTAGGGAGAAATGTTCAATGCATTATAACCACTAGAATTTTTCATTCAAATTTTCCAATATGGAATATCTCATGGTTAACTAAAATCATATTGAAGCCAAAAATCGCATCAATGAAAAGCATTTCTCCTAATAACCATGCATAGAAAGAACATAATTGAGCTCAAGGAGCTCAATCCTTGCCGTGGGGTTACCACTTACAATGTTAGGTTGCTTGTGCCTGGGTGTGGTTGGGTGGTTTCCTTGGGTTGTTCCCGTGGTTGGTTGGTGGCTTTGCCCTGATTGTGGACTTTTCTCCTTTGTTATCTTAGGTTGCCTTTGCTTGGGTTGTGGGCGGGGCGGGGTTGGTTTGTATCTCCTTTGCCCGGGATGTGGGCTTGGTTTTCTTTGGTTGGTTGCCTGTTGGCCCTGAGTTTGGGGTCTGGTTTGTTGTTGGTGGTATTTTGTGTTGTGGTTGGTGCCTTCCCCTCCTTTTGAGGGGGTAGGATTTCTCTTTCTCTCCAGTTTTCCCTGGCTTCGGTGGGGCATGTCCTACTGGCTTGGGGTTTATGGTGTTTGTTGTTTCAGGCTGATGTCCTTTCCTAATTTTTAGGGGAGGTGCTGTCCGGGTTTCTGCGGGCCTTAGGGCTTCTTGTAGTGTCATTGATTGTTTGTTAGGCTTTGCCCTTTTTGGAAATAAATTCTTACTTATCTAAAAAAAGAAAAAGAAAAAAAAAAGAACATAATTGCAATGAATACTAAATTAGGAATAGAGTAGCCCTAAACCCTAAACCATGGAGGAAGGGGTTTCCCTCTCTCTTCCCCTGAATGGTTTTCCCGTCGTTATCCTCCGTGAGGTTTTCGTTCCCTTTTCAAGGGAACTTGGTTTTTATGGTACGGCAGAGGTGGCTCCTCGGAAAGCCAGTGGCCGTCGCGTCGCGTCCAGTCATGGAAGCGGGACCGCGATCTGCCTATTTGAAGCTAGCGGGTTCGGGAGTTCATTGATCAGGGTGGCCGGATTAGAAGCAGATATGGTGAAATGCCTAATTCTTAGCCCATATCTCAGAAAATGTTGATTCTTACGGGGTCTCGTGACGGATCAGTCAGGAAGTGGTTAAAGGAAACATTGAAAGGCAGGGGTTCTTTGTCTCTCAAAAAAAGAGAGGATGCAGCCGATGGAATCCCATCGGCCCGCAGAAGGCTGACTTCCTCCAGGTCGAAGAAGGTGAATGTCGTGCCACTATTGTCGGAAAAACCTTTACCGTGGATGCCAACACCGCCAAGCCGATGCGGGTATTCTTGGGTTCGATCTGCATTTGGTTTCATCTTCGCCGCTACCATTTCCTCAGATTTTCTGGGGACAATTCCGCCATGCTCGGTACGGGACAAATATGTGATTGGCGAATGTTCAACATCCGACCATGGGATTGTCGATATCCCGCCGCTCCGATCGGGATCGGGTTATGCAAAAGGGATCCTTGTGGTTCAGGTCCTTCTGAGAGGGCTCATGGGAGGCCGAATCCGTCGTCATGGTCTCGGGAGATGGAACAAGGCGGATTTAGTGGGTTCCCCCTTGATCTGAGTTGGGGCCAAGTGATGGATGATCAGTTAGGTAAGTCAAAATCTTGGTTTGGGGGTAGTTTTCATGGGCCCCGAAAATAGGTTATGGTTGAATTTAAGAGATTTTCTAAAATTCAAAGAAAGATGAGAACTGTAGTATATATAAGGGAAAATTGTTAGGAAGGTTTTAGTAGTAATAGAACAAGATTTAAACTTTGGGTTGAGGTTGAAAATTGGTTATGGAAAGTTTAAAGAAAAAGATGAGATGGTGAGGAGAGTAGGATTTGCCTGAAAATTGGTTATAGGTTTAATGAAGCGATCACACAAAGATAGATGATGGAATTAGAAGGCGCCACAATCAGCTATGGACGGGTTGATTGATAAGCGGTTACTCAAGACACCGCCACCAAAATCCCACCTAGGTATGAGAAGCCACGAACTAGTCCCCAAGGAATCCGCTGAGATAAGGAGCAAGAAGACTCTTAAAGAAATAAAAATATTACATAAACTTGAATTGATTGTCAAAAGACATACGTTAGGGGGTATATATAGCTAAAAATACTTAAATCAAAAGCAACTTCTACTTTAACTAGGAAAGAAAAACAAGTACAACAGAAACACACTTTAGTAGGAAAGAAACTTTACAAATTACAGCAACTCTAAAGAAAACTTTCTAAAATAAATGAAACAACTCTTCCTAAAAGGGATAGAATAAAATATTGAGCAAATCTTTTTCTAAAGAAATACAATAGAATATAAAACAAATCCTCAAGAAGATCTGTGGCAAATCTTTCTAAAATCTAAAATAGGTGGCTCCATTCGGGGTTTGTCGAAGTCGACCACATTTTTGCCTTCAGGCGAGAAATGAGGTCAGGAGTTTGTGTATTGTGCGTGCGACCTCCCCCAATCCAATTCTTCGATAATTAGAATTTGAATTCGTGTTTGGTGTGTTTATATAAGCTCTGCATGTCAATCCCCATAGGCGGGAGGGGAGGAAAAAGACTTGCCCTCGGTCTTCAGGTGATCATCGAGTCCTTGACTTATTGAACATTGGAGAAACTGCTGTCGTCTGGCTGCTTCGCAGCTTGTGAACTTCTCCAATTTTCTCTATAATCTTGAAGAGGGCCATCTACCCTTGGCTTGAGCTTTCCAAGCTCACAGGTGGAAACCTATCGCTGAAGGTTATTGCCAAACCAGTCGCGACCTCATGACTCAACATACTTGCGGTCATTTGCTTGTTCCACATATTTGGCATTCCTTCTTCTCAATCTTCAAGCGAACTTCTTCATGCAAACTTCTTGATCTCTTTGGCTCTATGCACCATCTCCCACTAAATTGTTGAATAGTCGGATGGGGTGCTAATTCCATGGGTCCAATCGGTTGTAGTTCATAGACTACCTCAAATGGGCTTTTCCCAATAGTTATATGCATGGACCTATTGTAGGCAAACTCAGTTTGGGGTAGAATCAAATCCCATTGTTTCACGTTCTTTCCCACATAGCTCCTTAGCAAATTTCCCAAACTTCTATTAACCGGTTGACCATGAGTTTGAGGGGGTGATAAGAATAGCGAGCGATGAGATCCCGGTTTCCTCCGTAGGGATTTCTCCAAAAGTGACTAAGAAACTTGGGGTCTCGATCACGAAGAGCATAGTCTTGGGAATACCATGTGAAGCGCACAATCTCTTTAGTACAAAGTCGGCAACATCTTGAAGCATCATTAGACTTGTTGCATGGTACAAGTGAGCCATCTTTGGCTGTCAACGACCACGAGAATCGAATCTTTGTTTCTTTGTGTTCTGAAAAGAAAAAAGAAAAGAGGTAATCCCAAAACAAAATCCAAGCTTACCTCCTCCCCATGGCATATTTGGAATTGGCAATGGTGTATATAGTCCGCATTGTTTCCATGAGTTTAGCCATCATGCACGCAACACTTCTTGACAAATCTAGCAATGTCTTTCTCTAGCTTAGGCGAAGTTTGCCTTCACTAGAAATTTGGGTTTTGCTTCACCGAAGTGTCTCTAATGTTCCACCATGCAACTCATCCAGAATACTCAATCTCAAGACAAGATGGGATGCATCATTTAAAAGAAAAACCGTCCATCCTTACAAAATTCTTGAAAGGCTTGTTGGCGCATACCTTCCAGATTTCGCCAAAATCAGCATCCTTCTCGTATAGTTCTTTCAACACATCGAATCCAACTACTTGGACTTGCATGGAAATCACTAGGGCATGTCTCCTACTCAAGGCATCCGCAACAACGTTATGAACACCCTCTTTATGCTTGATTGTGAAGTTGTACGCTTGTAATAATTCCACCCATGTCGCATGTCTTCGATTGACTTTGTCTTGGTGGTTGATGAATTTTAGTGCTTCATGATTTGAAAGCACAAATGGCTTGTAAAAGCAAGTATTGATAATAATAAGCTCATAGATAGCATAAAGCACTCACTGTCATAGGTGAATTACTTCCTTTTTGCTTCATTTAACTTCTCACCTAAAGAAATCGATGGGTCTTCCTTCTTGACTAGGGCGACACCAATCGACTTGAGATGCATCACACTCTGCCGAAGACTTTGTTGAAAATCAGGTAAAACCAAACAAGGGGCTTCGATTGCTGTTCTTAATCAACTTGAAGCTTTTTTCGGCAACACTAGTCCACTTGAATTTGTCTCCCTTTAAGCATTCGGTTAAGAGAGCCATTATAGAGCTAAATCACGAATAAATCTCCTATAAAAGAAATTTAGCCCATGAAAACTTCTCACATCATGGATCTAAGAGCTAGGAGTTGTGGTCGTAATCGCCTATCTTTGCTTCCGGTCCGCTCTCAATTCCATCTTTAGTAACCACATAACCAAGAAATGATTAATATTAGGCATAGAAAGTCCTGCTTCTTCAAGTTGACAAATAATGATTTAAACCATAGAACTCCAGAACAATTGCCTCAAATGCTCCAAGTGCTCCATCGGAATTTTGCTAGATCAAAAATATCAAAGTATACCACCCTGAAATTTCCAATGCATGGCTTAAGGATATGATTCATAAACCTCATAAAAGATCTTGGGAGCATTGGATAGTCCAAATGGCATCTGCATCCACTCATAGAGTCCATCTCGAGTTTTAAAGGCCGTCTTCCATTCATCTCCCCTCCTTTTAATTTGATGGTATCCACTCCTCAAATCAATCTTCGAAAAGATAGATGCACCCATGGGAGTTGATCGGTAATCATCGAGTCCTCTTGGAATGGAGATCGATATTGATATAGTAATCTTGTTGACGTCTTGCTATCAACACACACATCCTCTAGATCCATCCTTCTTTGACACTAGCGAGGCGGAATAGCACAAGAACTCTTTTCTCGAATAAGCCCTTTGTTGAGCAACTCATCAACTTGTGCGTAAACTCTTCATGTTCTTTAAGGACTCATCCCCTATAGAGCCGGTTTATTAGAGGCAGCAGACACAGTACGAGTGCATTTGATGTTGAATATCTCATGGGGTAGCACATGTGGAATCTCGGGTACTACATCAACAAATTACGCACAGAGTAAGCTATACTCTTCCCGAATCTCCTTCTCACTTTAGGTTTCTTCAATAGCAACAAGGCCATCACATCCCCGAACCATTTCGATTTCTTTCCAACTCGGTTTGACAACAGAACATACGCTAGTTTGGGTTTGGGCAATATCTGGTTTCAGCGTTGCTAAGATCATTTATTGCCCATCCTTGCGGAATGTGTAGAGTGTTCTTGAAGCCATCATAAATGACCTTCCTATCCATATTGCCATGGCCTCCCGAAGCAAGTGACAAGCATCCATTGGAACAACATCACACCATACCTCGTCTAGTAGTGCTTTCCAATTGTAGAGACAGAGCACCTATACTTTTACCTTGATATCACTACCCTCTTGAAGCCGACTAAGTTTATAGAGTTTCGGATGTGGATCAGTCTTGAAATCAAGCTTTGCACCATCTCCCGAAACACAATTCTCGAAGCTCTATATCAATAATAACCCGAAACAAGCCACGATCCTTAGATATTGCACTTTGTGTGAAAGACATTGAATGCGGCCAATTCTCCTCGCTAGCATTTATCTTAAGACTCCTTTGAGCTTGACTAAGAGTCTGTGGTGGGAACGTAGTAAGCTTATCCTTATCTTCATGGTCGAGATTCAATTGCCTGTCGACGTGCTATTCCTCGACTTGTATTCTTCAACTAGGGCAACCACTGGAGTCGTTAGGACGATGGAAACTATATGCTAATCAGGTGGCATTTAAAGCATTGCTTAACTTAGAGGTAGATAACTGGCGTGACATGCCAGCCGCCTTTTACTTGAGGTTTAGGGTGGTTTGCTTATACTAGGACCACTGGTCGAATTCTTGATAAATCACTTCTTTAATCCGATTTGTATTAAAACCCCCATACTTGTTTAGAGCCTTAACTTTTAAGGCAAGCTTTGCCACATCTTGAAGAGTGTTATATGGTACCTTGATGGTGCCGATTTTAGAAATTCGAACCTCAGGCAAGCGAGGTAGCGGTATGGTACGCTCTCGGCCTCTTACAAGTCTCCTTTGATCATCAAATTTTTCAAACTTCGGCCGAATACTCCTCACGGTCGGATTTTAACGCGAAATTCTGAATTTTTGAGGAAGATCTATCTTGGCGACTAGTGGAAGGGAAGACTCTTCCTTTTAGTTCTTTCTTAAATCTTTTCCCAGTTTCAATCTTCTTCTTGTCATCTCTCGGCGTTGCCTCTTTAAATTTTCCCACCAAAAGCATTCTTGCGCATCTTTATAACCACCAACTTCACCTTTTCTTGGCTCGGGGGATCATAATATTCAACACGTTCGACGGTATTAAGCCAATCCAAGAAGTCATCAAGCATGCATTCTTCCTTCAAATTCCGGAATATCAAACTTTGGATTGAATCTGGAACTTTCATCATTATTACGTTTCTCATAGTAATCATCATCGCGGTATCGATCTTCATACCTTCCTCCATAATCATATTCTCTTGAATGCTTGTCTTTAGGCTTCTTGCGCCTCAAGTAATTCCGAACTTGGCTAGGCGGCACAGTTCCCTCGTCAAAACTTTCATCACCTTCAC